>BOPP01000424.1:160262-175370 GCA_017312745.1 Gryllus bimaculatus
AAGCTGCCGTTGCTGCTGCGGTAGAAGCCGAAGCAAGTCTCCCACGTGGAGTAGTGGAAGTGGTGAATACTACCGGTGTGGCGGGCCCACTCAGCGTACCGTTGCTCGAAGGGTAAGAGACGGGGGTTCACGCACAATTCATGGTCTTTGAAGGGAAATTCGGGATCAAACCCACTGAGGGAGGAATTAACCGGCGTCCAGGAGCCATCGCTGTCAGCCTCGCACTTCCAACGTCCTTTATCATTCCGAATAAGTTTGGATCTCCCGCAGCACGTGAATGCACATTCATCCCCACGGCATACTGTTCTAAGCCGCAACGCAAACGGCCCCAGGGGTGGGGGTGCAGCGTCCACACAGTATAAAGCCTCCCTGTATCCTCCTCCTGGCTTGGGGCTCGCGATGTCGCCGCCTTCTAGAAAGGCAACCGTGTCCCTCAAGAGCCCCTCCTTTTCAAGCAGAGCTGGATCCCACAAGGATGATGCGTTTACGAAAGATACAGTGTTACTGTACAGTGTGTGGCTCAAACCAGTAAACACTTTCCTGATGTTCTTTATTGGGAGACCGGGCGGCAGCCAGCGCCGCACCCACTCGCTGTCCAGGGGAGGGAGAACGTTGCCCATGAAATCGCTTTCAATTGAGAAGTTGCTTGGCCAACGAGCTTCTACGCACGAATCTCCATCTGATGAGAGCATCTTGTGTACGTCACAGCATTTCCACACGTTTACTTTTTTGTGTTCTAGCTCAGTGTTCGCAGTGGCCGCCAGGAGCACCATATGCGCAGCGATCAGGACGCGAACTCGCATTGTTGTGAAGGAGTACGAAGATGGCGCGGCGCTGGGAGTTAGTAGTGTCCTTCATGTGTGCATTCTCTCAACTTTTGCCCTCTTGCACGATGCTCTTTAAGAAGATCTCACGAGGTCTCCTCCAGGAAAGATTTTTTTTAGCACGTTCAACAACTCAGGTCTTCCTGAATGAAAACATGGGGAGCGAGCGTCGTAGACATAAGGAGAGAGGAATCGCGACCTTAATATCGATTCTCAGTCAATGCGAGAAATAACAAGTTCTCTTCAGGGAAAGTTTTCTGGGTGGAGAGGACCTCTGCAGAATCTTCGCAAAGGAAGGATGTGCAAACGACTTGGCTGAACGCAAGGCGAGCGTCGTAGGCACTGTGTGTTGGCCATCTCAGCGGAAGAAGGAAATCCACATCTTCCTGTGTGGATCCAGGACTCAAGATATAGGAAACGTGGTCACCACCAACATCGCTTTTCCGTTGAAAATTTGCTGATTATCAAAGAGTAAACAAGAGGGAATCCGTTGCATGGGGCACTTTTCCTCGTAAAGCTGTTCCTCAAAAAGATACTCATAGTCAAAAATCTTGTCATTGTTATAGATCATAAATTGAGAAGTAATTTTCCCTGAGAAATAAACATCTAACTTTAACACTTGTATTTCACGAGGGGGCCATTGACGGGGTAATTAGCCTATGGGCCCCCCTGACCACTCAAAACGCGCCTTCGCCCGCTCACCTCGCCTCCCTCAAACATCGCCCCCCCCCCTTAATCCTTAACCGGGCAACTGGGGTCCATTGTATCCCACAGCAACATTTTCAATATTTTACGTAAAAAGTATGAAAGGGTTTGACATAGTTTTTTGTGACTTTGTTTGCTACGGTGTTTTTAATTTGAACCAGCACCCATTTTACGACACCGTTACTGATTAAGAAATAAAATTACTGGTGGCACAGATTTTCCCGTATCCGATTTCTATTTCCGTTCGTCTCGGTTAGCTATTCGGGCTTGCCACATTCTCTTGTCATCTGCCATTTATCACCGCCCAAAGTACATTCTTTGAAATTTTCTTAATTTTCAGTTTCCCTACAATTGAACGGAAATATTTTTTATGAATATTAAAGAACAGTAAAATATCGTCATAAATGACATTTTTTTGAATTTCAAGATTTAACAGAAAACCATTGAGTTTTCAAAAAACTATTTGAAGTAATTTTAATCACTTTAAATCACAAATAAAATAATGTTTACAAGTTACTGGAAATGTACATATTAACGGCGTGAAAAATATTTCAAAAATGTTACATTTGTTTAATTTTTGAATAAAACAAAACCTAGTCTAAAAGGAACATTATCTATTAAAGCGTGCAACTAGAACTATCCGTTCAAAAAGTTTGAAGAAAAAATTGTAGCTCTTTTAGAGGAAATGGCGTGTGAGCATTTCTGAAAATGCGGAATTTTGAGCTAGTTTTATCTGAAAACGGTAGTTTTTGGAAAACGTCTCTGATATTATTTAAATTACATGTACTCATAAATATGATAGTGTGAACAAATTGACCCTAATGTAAATACAACAACGTGAGAGACAAGTCAAAAGTGTCATATTTGTAATTTTTGAAAAGACAAAAATATAATACAATATGGCGTTTATGTCGTAGAGTAAGTTTCGCTCTGTTCCTACCAAAAGTTAAAAGAAAAAAATTGGAGCCGTTTTTGAAAAAATCTTATTTTTTGGCTTCAGCAGTTGACGCCCTCGGAAACCAATCAATCAATCAATCTATCAATCAATATGTAGCAAACAATGGTCGTATCATCAGTTCTGTTCTTACGAAGTCTCTTCGTTTACGTATAGTAGGAAGATAACGAGTCTAAAATCGAACTCTTAGGTCTCACTCGCGCAATTTATTGTAAATTGGTAAGATGAGTAAATAATGGCTCTTCGTATAATATTTCCAATCTCTGAAATCGCTGTTTAAAATACGATCATAAACATTCAAAAGCAATACCACAAACAGAGTTAATTTTGAAAATAAAATATTAAGATAATGGAAGTCAATTTCTTTTGAAAGATCTAAAAACATTCAAAATAATTGATTTATTTTGATCCATTGATGAAATGTACTTATAAGAAAATAAAATACGGCAGTTTCCGTAGATTCGGATTTTTTTACTACTAGAGCGTAATCCGAAAACGATTTGCATTTACTGAGTAATATTTCTATCTATACAAAAGTCTTTCTAATATTTTTTTTCTGAAAACAGGCAAAAGAGAAATTCCAGATAATTTAGAATTTATTTTTTTCTGCGATTTTGAAGTCCGGCATCATTTTAGTTGCTTCGAAAACATTATGTAATATGTGTTCTGGAAATATCATGTTTTGGTAATATTCCAGTACGTAAGGATCCATTAAATATATGAGATCCTAGGTGAGATCATCCACAACTCTCGTAAAATATTGGTAGGCAAGATTTCCACTGTGCCACAGAATCATTCACTTCTCTAACATTATCTTTTACAAAAAATGTCTCTACAAGGTTTCTAGTCTGCATGGTCGTTTTTGTTACTTTATATCCATTATTATAATAGACGAGAGCATCTCGTTCCCAAACACACGGAAGAGAAGATCACCCTAAATCGAAATTGGTAGCCACCAATATAGATCGTAAATGAATTTAAAAGAACAAAAATCTACAATGAAATGCTAAGATAATTACATTGTTTGTACGTACATAAACAGGGGTAACATAATTGTACCATAAACTATTTTGAAAATCTAAACAGTGTTGACATGGTGTTGGTTAAGAAAAAAAGTATTTACCTCCAAGCAATCTTGTGTTTCTTATGATAGATATATACATAAATACTTGATTCTATAAATACACTTATGTTACCCGGTGGCAAAATACAGAAATATAAACTACTTGACATTGTAATGCGTTCCCGCTCAAAGTGGATACTCAATTACAAAACAAACGAATTATGGCGCGAGGGGATTCGTCGATCTGAGCACAGACTCCATGCGCAGCACAAGATGAGAGGCATCTTGATGAGTTTGCTGCAAGATGCATCACGTCTCGCCCTATTGTCACACGAGACGCACTGAGCAGAAAGCATGGCGTAGAGGCGAGTGAGATACGGCCCTCGCTTTCACCCTCCCTCCCACTTCCTTCCGCATAATTCACTAACAGCGAATTATGCCCAGGGGGAACAGGAGACGCTGTGGGATTGTGTGGAGACAAAGCATTCATTCCCCTGGAGCATTCTTGCGAATTATCACTATCCCCACTTACAAAGAATGAAAAAACTCAAACCTTTCTCTGAAGCAGATTTGAACATGCAAACTCTCCACACACAAGCCTCGTAAATTATTCAGAATGGAATCATCCCTATGAGAATAATTTTCAATTTTCACTACTGCAACGCATTACAGTCGTTTTAACTGGAGCGTGAGGTTAAATTGAGGCTTTCATCACAAAAAATGGCTATACAAGAGATTAATGCTTTGGACTGGATAAGACCCCGCTGTTTCTCCACATAAAAACCTCCTATTTGATTGACGGTGCTCCCTGAATATACGAATTATCAATATCACCAAATTAATCAGACATACCCAAAGAGGAGAAAACAGGAGTACTTCGTTGCAATGAAGGGAAGACAAAATACATACATTCAAGCCTGCAATAGGATTTGAAGCCGGCACCAATGAATAGGGTTACCATAAGTCCTCGTTTCACCAACATGTCCACTTTTTGATGTAAGAAAAACCGTTAGGGTAGATTTTAAAAGAATGGACAAGATGTCCTCTTTTTGATTTATTGGAAGGGGGTACTGCTTTTAAATGCAAACTAGACGTATGACGAGCGAACGATACCGCGCTTTTTTCAACTTACCGTCCCTGACCGTAATATTTATATAAAAATATATAAGTAAATGGAATTTAACTTCTACTCTCTTGCCTAACAACCGCCAAAATACTTACATCAACTGCCCTCCTACTCCATGAAATGCGATTGTGCTGCCATTAGCTGGTACAGCCAGTGAGCTCTCTCTCTATATATATAAAGTTAAGATCACTGGGTACAATTTATATACGTAAAGAATACGTAAAGAAAGAATCAAAGCGTTTGTTGCAAGGTTCAAAGTAAAGCAAAGTGCTTCTTGTTGAGAGAGATTTCATTATCCAACTTCTGGTATAAAAGTGAAAAATGCCGTAATGATAATGAAATAGGCCTATTGTGTGATAGTGAAAGTGAGGACAATTATTGAAGTATTTATTTCGTCAGTAGTAGATATTTTGTGTATAAGAAATAAAATATAGCGTTAAAACATTATATGAAGGGTCCTCATTTTTATAAGAAATGTTCTCTTTTCCGTACGGAAATACGGTAATCGGTGTTCCGTACGGAAATCGACTTATTGAACTACTTTCTTGGTCTTGTTTACTTATTTTCCTCCTTTCATTTGTTCCTTGTCTGTCTGTCTGGTTCTCCCGCTTCCTTCGGAGTCATACATTTTCAGATTTGTCACATATCCACCACATCCTGAGAGTTTACAAAGGCAGGAAATTGTGGGTTTCCACCTCTTTCATCATTCACTACGGAGTGGAAATCCTGGACGCATAACCTCTCCCAGTGTCCACAACGCTCGCTCACCTTGTGTTCAGTTGTCGTCCAGCACTCGTTCAGGAAGATCTCTGAGTTGTGAAACTCAGCTCGCACCCAGAAACCTTTCCTGGAAGACACCTTATGCCGTTATTTCTTGCCTGAGATCTTCGTAAAGAGCATCGTGCATGTGTGCAAAAGGGAGAAGAGTTCGCACAAGAAGAACAAAACACTACTAACTCCCAGCGCCGCCACATCTTCGCTTTCCTTCACAACAATGCGAGTTCGCGTCCTGATCGCTGTGCATATAGCGCTCCTGGCGGCCGCTTCGGGCACTGAGCTAAAAGATAAAAGAATATACGTGGACAAGTGCTGCGACGTACACCAAATGCTCTCAGCTGACGGAGAGAGGTGCGTGGAAGCCAATTGGCCAATCAACTTGTCGATTAGAAGCTCATCCAGCGTAGTTCTCCCTCCTCTGGACAGCGAGTGGGTGCGGCGTTGGCTGCCGCCCGGTCTCCCAATAAAGAACATCAGGAAAGTGTTTACCCATTCGATAAATAATGGCAACACTGTCTTCTCCGTAAACGCGTCCTACTTGTGGGATTCAGCTGCGCTTGGTAAAGAGGACTCCTTGAGGAACTCTGTCGCCTTCCTTGGAGGAGATTTCATCGCGAGGCCCAGACCAGGAGGAGGATACAGGGAGGCTCGCTACTGTGTGGATGCTGCACCACCGCCTCTGGGCCCCTTCGCCATGCGGTTTGAAACAACATGCAGCAAGGGGGAATGTGCAAAAAAGTGCTGCCAGAGTCCCAAACTTATGAGTAATAAAGAAGGACATTGGGCGTGCGAATATGACGATGATGTCTTATGGACGCCGGGTAATTCCTCCCTCACCCTTCTTGACCCACATTTTCCCTACAGAGAGTATACATTCTGCGAGAACCCCCGTATCGTACCCTTTAGAGAACGGTACGCTGAATGGGCTCGCCACACCGGCGGCATCCACCAATTCCACTTCTCTACTTGGGACACTTGCTTCGACTTCTACCGCAGCAGCAACGGCACCTTTCTCGAAGTAGTCTTCTCATGCGAGTACCCACGTATCACCAGAGGCGCCTACTGGCTGCTCCGTCCCCTTTGCTTTCTCTCTGCTCTGCTGTTGACGGTGTCGCTGATATCTGTAGCATGCGACAAGAACTTGCGACGAAACACACATGGTTGATGCCTTGCTAGCCACGCTGCTTCTCTATTGGCTTTCAATATCGGTCAGACTGTGTACTACATTGCAATGAGTGACCGGTTGGACGAAGAAGGAAAAGGAGAAATACCTATCGATCTTCAAACAATATGCAAATATTTTGGTAAGTATATTCATATCAGTCTAGCATATTAGTGCAAGTGAGTATTAAGATTATTGATATGTGTGATACGTGTGTGTCTAGATGCTGCATAAATGTAATTCTCAATTCGTGATGTAAAATACGACATTATCAAAGAATTACTGTATCAGTGGATATTAACTTACACTATACTATCCCACTTTTCTAGTCACAATGTCCGCAGTGTAAACAATAGATCTCTTTGCGTACAAATTATGTAATGGTCGCAGTACGAAATGTATTTGTGGAGAAGTTTTCACCTGGTTTATGGTCAAAATAGAAAAGAAACTTTCTAAGTCTTCAAACACACAACATAATTTTCGAGTACACAGTCAATATCATTTCTTATAAGAATCTACTGCGATTGTAATTAGCAAACATAATATTCTAAATATTTGGTTGAATGTATTGATGGTTATAGTTATGACTAGGTAAGAGTTGTAACTCACATCCTACAAAACTGGAAAATCTAAACTAGTATATTCAAAACCGGGTTAGATTTACAAGTAGAACACGATTCATACAATACGTTGCTCAGTCTTCTCATGTTAAATAAACCAAAACTTCTTCGTAGCATGAAGAATCGGATGCTTGAGATTATTTACTTAGTTTTCTAGCATAACTTATTGCGACCAATCAGGAGTACAGCAACCTAGTGCCTTATCGAATCAATGATTGGCGTTTTCGAAATTCAGAATCAATTTGTGAAGTTTTCTCTTTCTTTGAGATACTATTAATTTCTCACGCACTACTTACTTAATATAGAGAAAGCGTGTATGCGTTTTGCTGCAGCGGAAAACGGAAATTTGACGGTAGAAA
This sequence comes from Gryllus bimaculatus, assembly GCA_017312745.1. NCBI lineage: Eukaryota > Metazoa > Arthropoda > Insecta > Orthoptera > Gryllidae > Gryllus > Gryllus bimaculatus. The sequence continues at coordinate 167,854 of BOPP01000424.1, forward strand.
AGTGTTTTGTTGATCCTATTATAAAAAAGTGGATAATTCTAGTTCTTACATGCTATAAATTACATTATATCGATTTTCCGCAGTATTACCCAACTTTTTCCTTACATTCACCACGATTATTACTCCAAATATACATACGTACGTATACGAGTCAGCTGTTTTAGAACATAATCTTTTATAGCCATTGCTCTATCGTACATTATTAACTTTCATATGATGGTAATTAACACTGCTCACATACAAAACGTTTTTCCTTTTTGAAATGGATTATTTGTGGAGAGCGAGATTTACGACCTGTACCTTATGTATTGAAAATTTAACATTTAACTAATGAGTGTGTCTTCTATGTACAGCTCTGTCGATGTACTTCGTGCTGACTTCCGCCTGGATTTGGCTAACAGCCCTGTGTGCAAACATGGCGAGGGGTTTCAGGTACGAAAAATATATTCGATTCTAAACGAAGTGCAGCCAGCTGTTCCTACAGCTTTTCGCTTTTCTATCGGAACCCTGCATCTATCACCTACATCTTCACGGTCGTCTGCAATAGTAACTTCTTTCTTGGGTGGTGTGTTACAAATCGCCGGTAGTTCAAACTAGCGTTGCAAGAGTAATAATAAAAATCAATGAAATCAGCAAATCACTAAATCATCAAACAATTTAATCACTGAATTGATTGATTTAATGAATAGTTATTCCATTCCCGTCAACTGCTAAGGTCAATTTTCCCGTAATTGTAGTGCATATTGTTTTTCCTCGGGATGGGCCGGTGATATTTCCTGCTGGATGGTAAGACCGGGATTTTCGCAAACCAGTTATCTACCATCAGCAGAACACCGTCGCGAGCAGTGTTACATATCATTAAAGATTTTAGATTCTATCGAAAATTGTATCATTTTATTTTGGTATTCATGGATTTCCAAAATTGATTCGAATAATTATTTCTGCAAAAGCTGATATTGGCAGGTACTGTAATAATGACACCGGTTAATTATAGTTATATATTAAGTTGAGTAGTAATTAATTTGTGTATGTTTTGGTTGGAATATGTTTTCATAAAGTAAATATTTTCTACGCATCCAAGCGCATATTTTATGTAATTTGCGAGGTAAAATATTTTTAAAAAATTAAATATTAGAAATTAGAAAGTACTATCCTACGTAAAACAGAATATTGTTATCACTTATAAACTATGGCGCTCAACAGCACATACTTTTTCAATATATTCAATATTGCATTTCGAAAATTCAAAAGTTCAACAAATAACAGCAATAATGTGACTCGACTGTATGTAATAATTTAATGTGTCATTACATTAATTTTGATCCTAGAATAAACAAGTTTAGGAAGAAATTCAAGAAGAAAATCTAATGAGAGTAACATTAAGACAACCTCAGAAAGTGGGTTCTAAGGAATCGAATTTTACTACATTACTACATTATCATAGGCTTCTGGATCTGTTTGAAATGTTCCCCGACAAAGTGGCGGGAACACGATTATTGAAGAGAAACAAAAATAACTGCCAGGACTGACAGTGATTAGTTTGATGTTACTTCAAGTTCGATACAAAAATTTAACTCCCAAGTAAAATCTTTTCGGCTGCACATATGTTTCTGTATAATTAGAGACTATACCGAGTATTTAAAAGAAAAGTAATATTAATTTTAACAATGAAATTTGATGTATTATTTGTCATTTGGACTGTATAATTCTACAGAACCTGTCACAAGTATTGTGCTTCAGCTTCTCGGTCAATGATCCCCATCTCGATCAGCTTTTTCGTCCTGTCTCCCTCAGCCTTTGAACGAATGCTGAGATGTCCCTTTGTTTTGCTTCTGTATTGTAGTTATTAAAATTATTATCCATGTCGTTACAGGATGTAGATTCTTTCACAAACGTGAAGGATAAGAGCTAAAATCTAGAACTGATTTGACCTTGAAAATATATTTTATTACATCGGAGCAAATATTTTGTAAACTTTTCCGCAAAAACGCTCATTTCTTTCTGTATTCAGAATTCAACTTGTATATGGCTTAGGGAAGAGATTCCAGTACTAAGAAAACGTGTTTAAAATGCACTTTGCTCCCTAGAATGTCATACACAGTTTTTATGTTTATATTTTTTTTGTTTTGATGTGAAATAAATTAATAAAGAGACATCAGGGCGCTTTACAATGACAGGAAGGCAGATTTTATTAAATTTATTTCTGCCTGTTCGACAAGAATGTATTTTAGGGTTTCATGAATTAATTTGGCAGTCCATGTACTAAGAGAGATAATAAATATTATTTGTTTTAGGGGGGATGGAATTAATTTTTCGGAAATCTTGAAAGATTTCGTCGAAGACATCTGTGTGTTTGACCTATATTAAAAGCGTGTCTGTTCTTGGTGTTTGTGGTTATAATAATTTATTAACGCGTTAACAATATCAATTTTTAGTTATTTGTGCAATTTGTTGGGAATGAACCAAGGTGAATGAAAAATTTTACGTATTAATTTATTTTGCAATATCTGAATTTTATTAATGTGAGATTTGGCTGCATTCGACTAGATGGCATACATTAGTGTAGAACGAATGATTCTAATATATTAATATATATTGGCAGTATGTACATGTTGAGGAAATTTATAGTTAATAATAGAGAGACGTTTATATATTTTAATGTAAATTCACTAATAATATTTTTAAAGTATAGATTTTATGTGAGCTTTGTATCTAAGTGACCAAGGTATTTGATGTGTTTGATGAAATACAAGAGATTTGACTGTTAGATGAAATCCATGGTATGAGTTGATTGTATAATAATATTAATTAAGATGGAATATCAGGTTTGCAATGTGTAAACATTTTGTCTTGACACTTTATCATATTGATTTTGAGTTGCCAATTAGCAGCGCGACAGTTGGTAATTCATAGAATTATGACTCATTGTTGGGCAATAATGTTTCTCGCAGATGGAATGCAATTTTTTATTGTCGAATTGGTGTTCATGTATTAGCTATTAAAATAGGCTTTTGCACCTTATTGCTAATGAATTTTACCAAAAATGTCTGAGATGAGCTAATATGGACAGAAATTTTGCTATTCCAATATTACGTTAGCGATACGAACCAACGTGAAATCACGTGCGGTTGTTGCATCATTAGTTTGATTTCATATCTTCATATATTTTAGATTGCACATGATATGCTTGAATAAAAGGAGCAGAAAGAGGTTCTTCAGCTTTCCAGCATTCGCATGGGAGTTGCCCTTATTGCTGACGATTTTATGTCACTTTCCAATCGCTCGTGAAGATACGGAATGGAAAGAGAACACTATACCTTAGTGTTCCCCATTGCTTCCGAAATCAAATTATGTGATTAATAACTATTACTTATCTTTCTTTTGTAGATTATACATGACACATATCAATAAAGGAAGCGGAAAGAGATTCCTGACGATGTCAGCCTTCGCTTGGGGGCTACCCGCAGTGCTCACGATTACGTGCTCTATCTTGTTTAATCAGCCGAAACCTCTGGAGACACCAGCATGGTACACCCCATCCCTTCTGGAGACACGAGTGTGTTACATTGAACCACTTTACAAACATGAAGGTAAATAAAATAAACTCTGTACGAACACGAGGACGAGCAGTGAACGAATTCATTTCTCGTGGCACACATATTACCAAAAACAACGTTTTTAATATACTTACCACTATCTACTTAAATATGTATAAGTTATGAAAAACGATCAGCAGGCTAAAAGGATTGGGGTCAATGACCCCCATCTCGATCAGGTTTTCGACCAGTTCCCCTGATCCTCGAGCAAATGCACCTTCTTTTGCTTCTGAACATAAATGTAACTTCAAATTAAATTCTCTCCATATCACGACACACACAGTTTTTTTGCTGTTTATTACGTTCCTAAATAAATAAAGGTATTTACAAGGGGAAAAGAAACCTTTACTGCGAATTGTTGGATAATTAGAAAGCAAGATACATATAATACTTGTAACCCGGGAAGCAGTTGGTAGATTAAATAAACAACCCGAGAACCCTATAAAATAGCAATGACTGGATCATCAGTGTTATAACAAGGAACGGTTCGTAAAAGAAAGAAAATGGAGTCTTACGTAGTAACAAAATTTATTACATCTTTTCATCCAATGAAAATAACGGTTGGATAAGACTTCGTCAGTAAATCAACTAACACAATTTACTTTCTTAAAAAGTGACAATCTACTGCTTGCGGGGTCTCGGCCGGTGTGGTGCAGCTCTCAACTTCTGCAAAACCCATCAACCCACCCACTCGAATGTAGCAGAAAAGTGAGATCCACTCGCATTCATACGGTACACGTATCGAACAATGAAATGGGACAAATGGGTGATACTGGACAAACGGGACTATCAGAACCAACGGGTTAAAAGCGACGAAGGGCCGGTAATGATTGGTCAAATTTAAACAAAATTATTTTATTATTTTATTAATTCAAAATCACGGAACGGACAACATATGTTGAGAGAAATTTGATGAATTTGCAACACAATATCTGTGTTGTATAACAGGTTGTATGTAAACAGGCTCCCCGTGTGAACGTTAATCGAATGTCACTCAAACGAGCCCGAGTTGATATCTGCAAAGACCATTTCTGTGCGTCTGACGCTCTGGCTAGTTCATGGAGCGACTTTTCGGAGAATGCATTCTCGATGCACATTTTTACGGGCCTCATTCTTGTTCAGCCTTTCTCTCTTATGAGACCGAGAGAAAATATGCGACATTGCCACCTTGAGTCGTGTATCAGCTGGTTCGGTCATTTCTTTAGATTTTTTTGGTAAAAAACACGGGCATGAGTTCTCGCCTTCAACAGAAAATAGTTTCTATTTCGCGCCTGTCAAAATGTGCTTGGAATGTTATCTTTAGTGCTCGATGCGAAATTTTGCCTTCAACTGTTTATTTTATTTTTTTAAATGTTTTGTTTACTGTTTTATTATTTATTTAATAGTAATATTACAGACAAATTAGCTTACTTGATTCCTTTGTGGCTAGCTTTTAGCCATTACAATACTACATCCTTTCGCTTCTAATCTTCAATTCTTGTATTCAACCCCAAATCGTCCTCTCCATCGCCATCCAATAGCCGCGGGAAGAACCATAAGGTACGCCTCAGGAAAAAACCCTGAAGCGGGAAGAACCTTGCCGTTCCAGAAGCCGAGTACATTCTAATCTACTACCACGTTTATTTTAGCTATGTTTAGTTTCTGCGCGGCTCCCCGTTCCTTCCAGTCTTGGCCTCCTCAGCACCTGAAATCAAACAGCGCCACAGAAGATCGTCCGCACCAACGCCTCTGCCCTTATATTTTCGATCCCCCCTTACCTTCCCCCTCAACTGTTTATTGTGCTAGAGAGGAGGAAGCAAGGTCATCGTTCAAGAAAAGTTGTGCGATTGATATGCGGTCTTTAATAGTTCCTCCTATTTTTCTTTCGCCACGATTGCTTGAAGCTTCGCGTTCGTCGTACTCGCAGGAGACCAGGAAGATGCTCGTAGGGGCACGTGACCCGGTCATGTAGTTTCGGTTCTCCAGGACCCGTTCAGACTGATGTTCAGTAATGACTCCTACATGTATAAGGCTTCTGAGATAGTGAAATTCTGAATGTTGTGAATCTTGCATATTGAATTTTTTTTCAAGCTGAATGTAAGTTACTAATTCGTATTATTTTCCAAGTTGTTTCAAGAAATGAATTTTCTAAATGATTCAATATTCTTAATGCATTTGTCTACATCTGCTAACTTGCTATAAACAATTGTTTCACAAATAACTAAATGAAATATTTTTGACATCAATAGATTTGAAGATTTTCCATGTTTTGGCATCGTTATCAAGTTAGGTATTACGTATTTGTGGGAGAATTCACTATGTAAGAAATGGGTGATTAAATAATATCAGTAATGTAAATATACGTGCTTACAGTTCTCAGGTTAGCAAGACAAATTTGAGCTGTAGCTGTGTGTGAAGCAACTGAGAGTGGTTATTAAGGCTGCGAAATTTTGCTTAGAAGAATTGGAAAACCATTAGGAGAAACTGCAACGAACATTGCCTTTTATGTCCTCATCAAACGAGAGAGTTCTAAAAAAACGACTTTTAATTGACAAAGATTATTACTTTGCCGAAAAAATCAATGAGTATTTAGAGATTGTTATGGTTATCTCTGTCTGGACGAAAATAAACGTTTTGCATGCCGCGGTTTGGCGTTTGAGGTCACGTAAACTGCAGAAATGTGTTGGGAATTGTTTGGCAGCGTGCCGAATCGAATTTTCAATGCGTCCAACATATGTTTCATTTAGCTTCTGTGCACGACCGCTGCGAAACTGTTTGGGGCTCCTCTGATTTTCATAAGAATGCGGGCTCGTCGCGTCTGATGTGGAAAAAATTGGATTGCGCGAAATCTGACAATGAGAAAATCTTTCGTCGCGGCCGCTCAGGAGGTTGTGCCATCTCGGGCTAGTTGAAGAGAACTTTGTACACAAAATGAGTATTTGGCCAATTTGGAAGGAATATGTGCGTTTTTTAGCAGTCCTTTCGAGAATCTCCGCGACTGAAAGTTTGAAATGTATGGTCTTTTCTTCTAAAACGCCTTCAAAGAGCAGCGAAACTGATGTGTTCAAAGCGTGGTACCAAATTTGAATTAATTTGGCAGTCCATGTGCCAACATTTGTTATGGCAAGCAAAACATGGTGAATGCTTCACAATGTTTGCCAACTTGCATTTAATTCATTTCTATGGCTAATTCTTGTAAAATGAAAATAAGAGAGTCTAATTATTGTATAGAGTTTTAGAAGATCTGTAGTGTAAGATCTGATACAATATTATAGATTAAAGATTGTCTATGGGAATTAAAGATTGATTTGATAAATGTCATTAATAGTATTTGTATAAATTGCCTACTTTTCTTTTATTAATTAGTAAAAATATTCGTGCTTGTTTGTTTGAAGGGTATACAATTGTCAGTAAATAATTTTAGTTTCTGTGTTTTTTAGTTTATTATTTTTGTTATATTAGTGTCAATGGTATTGCCAGTATGTATTTTTTTCAAACAATAGTGCCCTTATATCTACTTTTCTGTAGTCATGACTTTAGGCTTGACTTTGACTTGGGTTTTGTCATCTTTATTAAGCCACCAGCTAGCCCTAACTGATTTTTAATAGTTTTTATCAACTATAATACATAATTAAAAGTTGCGATGGTTCAAAAATATTGAAAGAAAAATATTGAAAAAAGTTTTATTATTTTAGAGAAAATCTTTATATTTAATTAACTTATTTTATCTGTGATTTTGACTTTGAGGTAACACTAAAGTATATTTTTCTAACCAATTTGATGTTTCAGTATTTGAAGTTCCTTTTATGAAATCTGGAACCGCACTCTTCTATTATGGCCCCGTGTGCTGTCTCGTCCTGTGTAATATTATTTGTCTGGCGCTGACCTTGAGAAAGGTTCACTACCTCAAGCGAGGCAACACTGTACTTCGCCGAGAGGAGG
>BOPP01000424.1:191427-211248 GCA_017312745.1 Gryllus bimaculatus
CACAAAACATCCGTGCCTGGAAACATCGGACCGACAGAGTGGACTCAACAGATGTCACCGCAATGCCTATGACCGGGAGGATCTAGGGTTCGAGGGTGGCAGGGTTGTCGACACTAGCTTGGCAGGTAGGTCGGATTCAGCCGCTATCTGGATGAGAATTCTGGCGTCCGGCTGCTCTGATCGGTAGTTTCCTGTGGTTTCTCTTAACTACACTGGCCAAATGCCGGAGCAGTACCCTAACAAATGTCGCCCGATATTGCCTTCGTCATCCTTGTCCTGTACTCACCCCTTACGTACACACATACTTGCACTACACAACCACACATGCTGTGAGAGTGGAAGGAAGTTTAGAGCTTGCCTCGGCTGAGGCTGTGACCCGTTGGTGAGAGAATATACCCGTAAGCCGCCGGGTATGTCGGCGTCAGATCTAGCGGAAGAAAAACATTATCACAGCTACTTCCCGCGATAAACCATGCGCTACACTTACGGACTAATTAACTTAGCGGTTGACGCCCGGAATAACTAACAATCAGTCAATCGAAACATCTGTATTCACGTTTTAAAAATCTGTATTCAAAATACGTCGACCCAAAACAATCGTTTGTTTTGAACGTCGATGTTTGTCAAACAATTTTATTAACATTAGAGTTCACATGCGGAGATGGTGGTTGATTTCGTGTCACGGTGGTCTTGTTCATTAATTGATAGTTGAGGTTTACCTGAGAAAACGAAGTCAAATTATAGAGCAATTTACGAACGTTTATAATTTATTGTATACTGCAAGAATAGTACACCACATTTTATTAACAAAAATTTCACTAACTAATTTTTTTTTACTTTTGGTTACTTTGATCTGAAAAACGCTCAATTTATTCAAAAGATTAATAAATTGAATATTAAAATGTTGAATTTAGAATATTTGTTAAAATTAGTGCATTTTTATTATTGTATTTTTTAATTAAAAAATTAGCTACAATATACTACACATCAACAAAATAAAAACGTTGAGCTTAAAAACATCGAATTCAAATACATCGATGTTTGTATAAATACGTCCAAAAGTTATTTGATTATTTCGTTGTTGAGAGCTTGTCGCAATGCTGTGATTAGTAGTCCCAGACGTGCAGTATATGTTTTATATCGAGAAATGGCGGTGTTCTTTCTCTGTTGGATGGTGATATTCGGCGCCGACCTACAAGTCGGCTTGCTAGTTTGCCTCAACTAGGTATCTCCCACCAACTGGGCACTATCCCAACCAGAGCAAGCTCCCAACCGGTCTCCCAGCAAGTGTGGTAGTGTATTGCATGTTAGTGTTAGTGTATTTAAGTAAGGGTTGAGGACAGGACACCCAAGAGAGAGAGCGAGCGAGAGAGAGAGCGAGAGAGCAAGAGAGAGATAGAGAGAGAGAGAGAGAGTGGGAGGAAGGGAGAAAGAAAGATAGTACGCAGTCCGTGGCTTATTGGTTAGGGTTCAGCACCGGCAGTCGTCTGGCATTGGTCAGAGAAACCTCGGACCGGAAAATCCCGGACATGGCAGCCAACCGCTACAATTCTCCTCCAAGCAGCGGTAGATTTTGACTTAACTATTTATCTAGCATCGAAAATCCTGCTACCGTCCGAATTCGAACCTTACAACTCCCGATCATAGTAACTGTAGTGCCGGGGGAACTAAACTCGGTCGATGTGTTTAGGTTGGAGCGGCGACATACGGTAAGAGCCTAGAAAACAGTAAAGCAACGAAAACGCCCCCATAAAAACACGTTGGTTTTTTAAAATTTGATATCGTAATTTATATATAAATTATTATATATTATATTATACTATAATGAGATAATTAGTCCTGTAGGAGTATGGTATGTTTTGTCACGTCAGGGTGGTAATGGCGATCTTCCCACGCTGAATGATGAGATCCGAAACCGCCCTGCACGTCGGCTATCGGGGTTTCCCCAACTAGGTATCCTCAACCAGCGAGGCACCGCCCCAGCCGGGACAAGCTATAAGCTGAGCTCGCGGCATGCGTGGTAGATTAGTGAACATAGGTGTGTGTATGTGTGCGCGCGCGTGCGTGTTTGTGTGTGTGTGTAACTGAGGGGTAAGGAATAGGACAAGGAATAGATAGTAAATATCGCGCGCGGTCCGTGGCCCTTTTGTGAGGGTAGCGCTCCGGCATTCATCTGGTGTTGTTTGGAGAAAAACGTCCGACCAGAGCAGCTGACCGCCAGAATTCTTCTCCAGACAGCGACAGAATTCGACCTAGCTATGTAGCGTGTCGAATATCCTGCGAATATCGGAACTCGAACAAAGGACCTCCAGGTCAGAGGCACTGAAGTGACATCAGTTGATACCCTGAGCAGTCGAAAGTGGTAAAGGGTGTTTCAACTGATGTCACTTCAATGTCACTGACCGGGTAATACAAGGTTTCGAGATCTGCCGGGGGCAGGATTTTCGACACTAGCTATATTGCTGGGTCGAATTCAGCCGCTGTAGGAGGATAGTTCTAGCGAACTGCTGCTCAGATAGGTAGTTTTCTATGGTTTCATTTAATGCCAGACGAATGCCGGAGAAGTACACTAACATATGGGACACGGACCGCGCGCGATATTTATTTCCTATTCCTGTTCTATTCTTTACCCCATACTTACACACACACGCACACGCACATTTACATGGATTTCACTATGAAATGTCGGGATGACTAGTCGGAGTCTTAGAGTTTATCCCGGTTGGGGTCGTACCACGCTAGGAGACCCGGTTTCGGAAAATCCCGCGAGCCGCGTTATAGTTCGGCGCCAGATCTCACCCTCCAGCTGGGAAAATTACAGTCACTTCCCGCGATAAAAAAACTGCACCCCAATTACGGGACTAATGAACTCATTAGTTGAAACGCACGGCATCACCAATCCATCAGTTGCTACACTTACGGGACTAATGTCCATAGCGGCCAGAAACACGAAACAATCCGTCCAACATAACCTCGCTGTAACGCATTCCGTTGCCCCGCGCAGATGTCGCGCGCGCTGGAGGAGGCCAGTGACGGCGACACCGTGTGGTTGCTGGCGGCCGCGGCGCCCGCCTTAGTTGGCGGCCCCGCCGGCCAGGCGGCGCTGCGCTCCGCCGCCCGCGCCTGCCGCCAGGACGCGCTGGTGGCGCTGCTCAACGCCGGCGCAGACCCCGTCGTCCCGGGCAAGGGCAACCTCGTGCTGCAGGAGGCCGCCAGGGCCGGCAACGCCCCCTGCCTGGAGTTCGTCGCCAAGGCCCTCCCGCTGCGATGGGACGAGGAGCTCGACGGGGTGCTGGACGCCACTGACAGCGCAGACGTCGTCAAGGTACGCCCCGGTGCTATCCGGGCTTCTGGCGCGGAGGTCCTAGAGTTCGGGTCCCGGCGTTGACAGAATATGCGACGCTAGCTTGTCAACGCGGTCGAATTCAGAAGCTGTCGGGAGGAGAATTCTACCGGTTGGTAGATCTGTTCGTGATTTCTCAAATCAACACCAGGCGAATTCTGTTGCAGTACCTCGGGCCGCGGACCGCGCGCAATCTTTCCTCTCCCATCCATATCCTATTCACACCCCTTATGTACACACACGTATACTTAATCTTACGTTTGCTTCACTCCACCCATGCCGGGATGGAAGCTTTGAGCTTAGTCCGATTGAGACTACGCCGCTGGGAGATACTTGATTGGGGAAAAACCCGCTAGCCGACGGTTAGATAGGCGTCGAACCTCACCTTTCACTTACGGGGTTAATAGCCTTAGACCGGAAGCACTAATCAATCAATTTTCTTGTGCCCTCACTTAGCTAGATGCGAGAGGAGTGGGGGGGTGTATTTCGATGACAGGACTATTAAATATGTTTTATTTCCAAATCCAATTAGTTTATATATATATATATTACTTCCAAAATAGCTACTATTTTCTGGGAGGGAGCATGTTCACTAATTAGGTTTTGCCCACAAGTCTGCTCATTAACATTTAGGTGGAGCCCCTTTGCCATTTCCATCCTCATTGGCAGTCGTTGGGCAGCTTCTTGGCTCCGGGGGTCCCGGAACCGCTCACAGGCTGCACTAGCCTAGCTACCCACTTGCCAGCAAACACTACCCCGATTTCAATATAGCTAGCAAACCCCGGCAGACGTCCTGCTCTATCTCTTCCCCTTCTCTCTTTCTCTTGTTCCCTTTTCTCTTCTTCTTTCTCTTCCTTTTCCCTCCTATGTTTCATTGTATCCTCCCTCGTTTTCACATTCTTCTGTTCTCCCCTCTTTTCCTCTCTTTTCACTTATCACTCTCATATTCCTCCTCTCTCGCGTTCTCTCTCTTCACTCATCTCTCCACTAGCTGGTATGTAAATGGTAAAAAAAATATTCTTTTGCCACTACCCTCATTCTTGTGCTTCAAGTGTGACCAATCAGTCTTATTCTTATGATTTCTATGAGGCCAATCACTCATTTCATAAGTCAACCTCTGTCATTGAGGCTAAAGTGTGGCCAATGTATTTTGTTGCTGTGACTGAAGTGTGGCCAATGTCCATTGTTGTTGCGGCTGAATAATGGCCATTCCGGTTGAAGTGTGGCTAGTATCCCTTGTTGCTACGACTTACATGTGGCCAATTTCCTTTGTTATTGCGATTGAAGTGTGGCCAGTGTTTTTTGTTCTTGCAGCTGAATTGTGGTCAATGTTCTTTGTCGTTGCGGCTGAAGTGTGTCCATCATCCTTAGTTGTTGCGATTGAAGTTTGGTCAACGTCCGTCATTGTTGCGGCTGAAGTGTGGCCAATCCCCTTCGTTTCTGTGGTCAATGTTTTTTGTTGCTGTGATTGAAGTGTGGCCATTGTCCAGTGATCCTTCGGCTGAAGTGTGGCCAAACTTCCGTGTTGTTGCGGTTGAAGTGCGGCGAATGCCCTCCGTCGTTCCACCTGAAGTGTGGCCAGTGTCGTTTGTCGTTGAGGCTGAAGTGTGGCCTGTGTCGTTTGTTGTTGCGGTTGAAGTGCAATCAATGCCTTTCATCGTTGCGGTTGAAGGGCGGCCAATGCCCTTTGTCGTTGCGGCTGAAGTGTGGCCTGTGTCGTTCGTTGCTGCGGCTGAAGTGTGGCCTGTGTCGTTGTTGCTGCGGCTGACAGGTGGCTGTGTCGCTTGTGTTGCTGCGGCTGAAAGGGCCGGCGTTGGCGGCTTAAAGGCGCCGTGTCGTTCGTTGCTCGGCTGAAAGAGTGCCGTGTCGTTGTGTGTCGCTGCGGCTGAAAGTGCGGCCCGTGTCGTTAGTCGCTGCGTGAGACGCATAGCGCGTTGCGCCGCAGTTGGCGGTGCGCGCGGCGGCGGCTGCGTGGGCGGGGCGCGCGGCGTGGGCGCGCTGCGCCGGGCGCTGGCGAGGGGCGCGTGCGCGGCGGCGCGCGCGCTGCTGCGGGCGAGGGGCGGGCCGGCGGACGCCGGGACGCTGGCGGCGCGGCGCTCGGGTCAGGGCGCCTGCGCCTCGCCCTCAGGGAGCGACGGCCAGCCCGCGCTCGCGGCGCGCAGTGGGAAGCCAAGCGACTCCGGCAGCTGCCCACGAAGGGCACCACGCGCAGGTGAGAGACCGCGCGGTTTCGTCATCGGGAGCTTACACGTCACTACAGTGACGTCACGACGGAGACGTTCCAGCTCCCGATTGGATGAAACCGTAAACAGTTCATTTACGTCAAGTGCTCGGCTAATTCTAATCCAAGTAAACGCTAGCAGTGGTGGACAGAGACGGGTGAGAGACAGCGCCTACAGCACGCTTTATTTAGTCGTCCCCTTGCGGTTTCGTCCAATCGGGAGCTTATACGTCACTACAGTGACGTCACGATGGAGACGTTGAAGCTCCCGGTTGGCTGAAACCGTAAACAATTCATTTACGTCAAGTGCACGATTAATTAAATCCTAGTATACGCTAGCAGTGATGGACAGAGACAAGCAAGCTGTTCCAATGCACCGATTTTGGCTCGTTCTGCGCAGAGTCATTTTGCGTCGCGAACCACGTGACCACAACAACGCGTAAACGTCGTTTTAATAGTCAAGCCAGGCTCTGGCCGCCATGTTGCACAGAGAGCGAGTACTATTGAAAAACATTTTGAATGTAGCATAAAGTGACAATGTTTAACGGTGACCAATCAAAAATAACACAATAATGGTGCACAAGCACTACTTTTAAAAAATGCTTTCTATATCTGCTTCAAGAACTTAACAAAGAGATAATTTTGGCATTTAAAATTCTCTGTTATATAGTGACGTCAACTGGTGCCTGATGTTTTTTGGCTGAAGTCGGATACGATGCGCAATGGCGCACTAGTCTCTTTCCACCATGATGCGAACTATGCATGAGACATCGAGGAATATGACTTCAGAATATAGAGTTGTTTTATAAAATCATCAATGTATTCAACATCGGTTTCTTATATCCGTTTTTTTAAACATCGATGTTTTAGGTTGGGTATTTTTACGTGAACGGTATATCTACTACAAAAATATAGCTGATAGAAAACTTGCAAATAAATAGTATCTATGAAAAAATCTTAAAAAGTATGCAAAACGTGCATATATGCAAAACTTATTCTACCCCAGACTTAATATTTTGTGATGAAACTTTCATATAAATATCAGAAAGACAAGACAATTCACAAAAAAAATGTGATAGTATGAACTTCCTAGTTTTAATCATCAGACCCAGAACATACATCAAAAACATACCTTTGGTGAGATTTTGATGAGAAAAATTAAATCTAGAAGGAACTTCAGTCTCTTTCAGGTTCCATTTTTCCCATCTTTCCAGACGTTTTCAGATGCAAAGTGCTCTGAACACAACCTGTGATGTTCAGAAGGAGCACAATACCTCCTCTTCACTGCATGTAATTTTGTGATAGATTACGATTAATGCAATTCATTTCAATTAGTTTTAATTTTTTTTATTTTGTTGGATAAACCTTTTTGAGGGGGACCCCAATTTAGTTTTTGAACCGGGTCCCCGGAAGTAGTTAGTCCTCCCGGGCTAGTTACGTCACAGGGTTGAGCGCTGGTCGATCGAGGGCGAAGAGCGAGGGGAGAAGATGGCCGGGGAAGGAAAATAAGCGAGTGCTACTGGCTAGAAAAGGACGAGGGCGATCGGTATGATGTGTCAGCGCAGGTATGACGAGATCTGTTTCCACCAAGAAGTCTTTAGTCACTTGGATCACTTCTAACTAGGAGTTATAGATAGGAGCTGATCTACATAGGAGGAATCAAGAAAAGTGACAGACGTAGGATATAGGTTAGGTAATGAATTGAGAGGGAGTAAATAGTGGCCTAATAGCGAGGAAAAGATGTAAGATCTTTGGGATGCAAGAGGGCGATTGGAAACATATTTTAGAGAGAATTCTGGTTGTTGAGGAAGAATATGGGCAAGGTGAGGTGGTTATTAGAGGAATATGAAGGTGAATGAATCAGTGGTTTTGATAAATATAGAAAAGGGCGTAACATGTATAGTATTATTATATTCTTAGCATGAATTTTGTATTATGTATGTTTAGTATGTCTTTTTATGTATGTTTAGTATGTATATTTTTATTATGTATATTATTATTCAACGGTTGTATTTTTATAAACCTATAAAATAAATGCATTCATTCATTTACAACTCGTAAATCTTTTAATAATAATTCAATCATTTTATAAATAATCCAGTATGCAATAAATCAGTGTAGAGAAAAGTAATACGCCTTCATTTAATGACACGTTCCTCGGTATGTAACCCCAGGATGTATCATGACCCAACCTCTCACAGCCAAGCGAGCCCGACGCCAGGGGAGAAGAAGAGGTAAGAAGAGAAGAAAACAGAGGTCTGTGTGCCATGGCCTAAAAGAGTTCCTGAGGATGAAAGAGGAACTGTGACATTTTAATGATACAGTACCGTATTTACGCGAATCTAATGTGCACATTTTTGGACGAATATAGCACTCAAAATCATAGTGCGCATTATATTCAAATGCAAATCCGTTGTGTATAACGCCAGTGACTTCAATTTTTTTCGTTTGTTAAATCTCAATGTATTACTGGAGTTTTCAAACTCAACTTTGTTTAAATTATTAGTGCCCTATTACTGAGTATTTTTGTTACTATATGGATAACAAAACAAAGAAGAATATCTTATGATGCTTCATTAAAGCGTAAAACAATTTGCAGTAATGCAGTTAGCAGTAGAGCAGTTCGTAGTAAAGCAGTTCGCAGTAAAGCAGTTCGCAGTAAGAGTGCTAATTATTTTTACGATAAATCCATTGCTGTATTACACAAATTGAAATGAAATACCTTTCGCTTCAAAACCATAATTCCAAATTTAAAATACAGGTGTGCATTAGATTCGGTGGCGCATTCCATTCGCGTGAGTACGGTATTCTTCTTCTGATGAAGAAGCGGGTCTAGTTCCAACGCAACCCCTCCCCCGTCAGGTGGAGGCGCTGCTGGCGGCGGGCGTGGGCCCCAACGCGGCGGCGGCCGACGGCGCCACGGCGCTGGCGCTCGCGGCGCAGCAGGGCCACCTGCGCTGCGTGTTGGCGCTGCTCAAGGCCGGGGCCGACAAGGAGGCCGCGATCGCCTCGCATGAAGGGGCCACGGCCCTCATCGTCGCCGCCGCCCACGGCCGCCTCGAGGTGAGGACAGGGGTTCCGCAGGGCTCGGGGCCTCAAGAAATGTTACGTTCCCGTATGCATGCGTGTAACGGAGTAATGTTCGTTGTATAGGGAAAGCAATGGTGCGGAAAATCGATTTCGAGATTTCGACGGAAATAGACGTTTTGCGGTCACGAGATACCGAAAAAATGTTTTTTCAAAACGTCCGTCCATCCGTCCGTCCGTCTGTCCGTCCGTCTGTCCGTCCGTCTGTCCGTCCCTCTGTCCGACGTCTGTCCGTCCTTGTGTCCATCCGTCTGTCCGTCTGTCTGACCATCTGTCTGTCCATCTGTCGGTACGTCCGTCTGTCCGTCCGCCTGTCCACCCGTCTGGTATATGTGAACAACACTAGTGTCTAAACCATGCGTAGATTATTTTTCCAAAGAAAAGAAACCAATGTCCATTTGGCTGATTCGATGCTCTGCAATTTTGAAAATCATTCAATAGTTTTTGGGAGGTACTTTACATAACTGGTAAATTTTCAAAATTTTCTCAAACATGGCTCCAAATTTTTACTGTAAGTTTCTTCTAAGAATAGAGTATAAAGGTGTCATAGGTCCGATATTCGCTGTGAATTCTCAATGCTTGAAAATTTCAAAAGTTTGCATTCTTCGGAGTGTTTCTGATACTACAAAATTTAAGATGAGATGTTTCATTCAAATAAAATGTTTTGTTCAAATTTTATTCTTTTATGAAGGTCATACATTTCTTCGAACATTTTTGTAGTTTTCCAGTAGTTTCCAGTAGTTTAGTAGTTCAAAATAAACTCCCCAAAAAATCCCCGTCAATTTATGTTCCCTTTCGTTTCCCACAACAAAACAAAATCCCGACTTTGTTAATACAATTCCAAAAATATGGCCACCCTGACCTTAACTAACATTGAATTCGTAGATGATGAAGGGATTGCTCGTGGCCGGTGTCAACAAAAACCATTAAAACGTCTTAAATACACGAGTTTGGAAATCGAGATCAGCTGAATGTGAGGCGTGAATCGTCAGAATAGTTATAGAGCTCTGGGCTTTGTTCCGTCAAATTTGAGAAATAACTTGTCTAAATTCATTGAAATGACTGGGGAAATTCAAGAAATTTCAAAAAGAAAATTCAAAAGTATAGAGTATTAGCACAAGTTGTAAAGGTGCAGTGGCATGTGTCGGACGTGGAGATGATGCTGATCGTCCTCTCAGAGGCAGGTATAATACCTACCGTCATGATGTGCTCTCTGAATAATCTGGCGATCGAGACGAACATCATCCACATACCGAATCAATATACATAAACTAACATCATGATACAATACCTGTGATCGTGAGCACGTGTTTTTTGGGTTCTTAAATAAATCATTAACTGTTCAATTTATAAATTAATTTAAGGTTTAAATTTATATTTGTAGAATTGCCTACCTTCTAATTAGTTCCTAAATTAAATATACATTTGTTAAAACTATTGTACTATGGAAATCATGTTTTGGTAGAAATATTTGTGTTGTACCAGAAAGCTGTGAAAAAAAATCTTTTCCTAATAGCGGTATTTATTGCTTAGGTGGTGTAACGGTTAGGGCGTCGGGCTGTTGTACCTACGTTTGCGGGATCATACTCGTCGGACCCGTGGATTTTTATGTGCGAAAAAGTTCTTCTAACGCCTTCCTTCGGAGGGGAAGTAAAGCCGACTGTTCTACGCTGTAGATTTAGTATTAAATTATTTTCCTTCCTGTCTGTAGATTTAACAACATTTGTCAAACTGTAGTTGGTGTTTATTTTATAAACAAAATATCTGTATTTTGGATAGAAGATTAAGATCAAAATAATAAAATATGTATGCACTATACCAATCTCTGTAATACATAAATGACATTTACAATAGCAACGTTTAAGAAACCGTTATTTCCATCTTTAAGCTTTAGTTAAAATGTCAAAAAAAATAAACACAATATTTTAAACAGTTGACAGAATTAAAACCGATTAATTACGTAATATCAATGTACACAAGTTACGATATGGAACGCATCTCGATAAAAAAAACAGTGATAGGAATATGTGACACCATAATAATCCAACCGCTTCTCGTCCCCTCCGCAGGTGGTGCAGGCGCTGCTGGCGGCCGGCGCCAACCTGGAGGCGCGGGACGTCACTTGGGGCGCCACCGCGCTGCACTGGGCCGCCAACAGCGACCACCTGCGTGTGGTGCAGGCGCTACTGGCGGCCGGCGCCGACCCGCGCTCCGTCCGGCCCGACGGCCTCACCGCGCTCATGCACCCGGCGGAGCGCGGCCACGCCGACGTGGTGCGCCTGCTGCTCGCCAGCGGCGTCGACGTCAACGCGCGCAACAAGGTCAACCAGCTGACGGCGCTGTCGTGGGCGCAGCGCAACCAGCGCACCCAGGTGGTGGAGATCCTCAAGGCGGCCGGAGCGCTCCCGTGAGCGCGCCCTGGAACCTGCCGTCACGCCCACCATAAAGCACTCGTGTTTGAAATTAAGTCCCCCATGCCATTAAACGTCGATGTTCTAAATTTAGTCACCGATGTTTCTTATGTATTGATGTTTAAAAGTAAGCCGCCGATGTTATTAAACATCAATATTCTAAATTAAATCACCGATGTTCTTATGTATTGATGTTTAAAAGTAAACCGTCTATATTATTAAACATCAATATTCTAAATTAAATCACTGATGTTAATAAACACTGATGTCCAGAATTAAATCGTCGATGTTTATAAAATCGATGTTCTAAATTAAATTAAATTGATATTTAAAATTAAATCTTCGATCTTATTAAACATCAATATTCTAAATTAAATCACCAATGTTAATAAACGTCGATGTTCAAAATTAAATCGACGACGTTAAATAAACATCGATGTTCAAAATTAAATTGACGATGTTTATAAAATCGATGTTCTTAATTAAATCGTCGATGTTAATAAACATCAATGTTCAAAATAAAAGTGATATTGTTAATAAACGTCAATATACAAAATTAAATCGTCGATATTAATAATCATCGTTGTTGAAAATAAAATAGACGAAATTAATAAACATCGATGTTCAAAATCAAATATTCGATGTTAATAAACATCGACGGTTTGAACACAAACTGCTAATAATACAATCAGTTATTTTTCTTTTTTTTACTCTTTACACTTTTAAAATTGTGATTATGGAATTTTCATTCGCATCATAAACGTAAAAGGATGCATCGAGCGCTAAACATCGATGCTAAAAACACTTTCTTTA
Source organism: Gryllus bimaculatus (assembly GCA_017312745.1). Taxonomy (NCBI): domain Eukaryota; kingdom Metazoa; phylum Arthropoda; class Insecta; order Orthoptera; family Gryllidae; genus Gryllus; species Gryllus bimaculatus. The sequence goes on from BOPP01000424.1 coordinate 203,303, forward strand.
ATAAACCGATGTTTAAACAACACTGTTTCTATAAAAACATCAGTGTATTGAAAATATCGGAATTGAAATGACACCCCTAGGATAGATTTTGCTTCTCGCTTTCTGCTTCCTAATTGGCGTGGTAGTGGTTATTTTGTCAGCAGCCTAGAGGTTGGCCCGATAGCACCATTACTATATAATTAGACTCCAGGTAGGGCTGGCTTGCGGCTTTCATGCTTCAATTTTTCGCGATTGTTTTTGTTCGTCAAAGAGCGTGGAGACAGCCTCAGTGTACAATCCTGTGGCAATGCTTTTACATCAGTCCTGGGTAAATGTTTTCTTTGTTCAACTTCTTTTCATAGTTGAAAATTTTGTTTGCATGCAAACCCCTTTAAAAAACATGGGATTGCATATTATGAATACCCAATTAACGTGTTATGATACTCTTATTATACTTAATCAATAGCTGAAATATACAGTACAAACAAAAAAGATGTTTTTTTTTCTTTATTGACATGTAGTTAGTTGATTTACCAGACGCTGGAAATTTTCGTAAGCCCCAATTATTTTTTTAATACGAACATACACCAAGGAATATTGAATATCATCTCAATTATATCCTACAGAGACAAATAAATGTTGTCAATTTATAATATAACAAAAATAAAACAAAATATGTATTTTCTAAAACGGAAAGCATTATGTTGTGAATTGTAACAATTTACTCTAAAATAAATATTTCATAATCGTCCAGTCAATCAATATATTCCTCTTAGCCAGGCCAGACGTTTCCGAAGTGAAGCCTCACTCCTAGCTTTGATTCTTCCTCTTTTACTTGCAAACCAACACCCGTGGCAGTGAGAGTAGGGGTAACGCCTTAGGACTCAAGGCCAAAAGGACCAATTAGGCAATAATCCCTGCAAAGGGCAAAGGCGGCTCAGTGCCTCTGGCCCTAGAGCAGGGCCCGGCAACTCTCCATCAAAACTGGGGACAAAGCTCGAGGTTGCTACTATAGGAAGCAGCTAGTGTCACCCAGGTGCAGCTGCCAGGTTAGCGCTGCCGAACTTTCCCACATACAAATTGGCTAATTTGTGAGAAAATACGAAAAGTGTCTATATAAATGTCTAATTATCATAATCATACACTTATAAAAACCTCTGAATAATGCCCGAACATAGACGTTATCTTTTGTAACATTATGGGCCTGATTGCGAACCGCGAACTACACAGTAGCGCGTATGTTTAAGTATCGTTGCAGCAGTTCGTGTTTTAGTTCATGTAAAGAAGGTGATGCAGCAGGCCGCGCCACCGTAATGGTTCTCACAACGTTATATGGAGTTATAAGGTTTTGAAACTGCCTATTGTACTGTACATATCGACCCTGCTGCATCTTTTCTCGTTCTGTTCTGATTACTGTGATCGGCTTTCGTTTATGCGCATCTCCAGTATTCTGGTATTATAGCTTCGTACATTTCGATTACGGATTTGGAACTGCGAGGTGCTGTTGTGATAAAACGTGTGTATTTGGATTCTACATTTTGTGCGAACTCGCTACGGAGTAGAGAGAAAGTTACGTAATGGTAAGCGACAAAACGGCGACAAAACGGCCCTGCCCTAGACTTCGACTCCCGGCGGTGAAACAGGGACAAAGTGAACAGTTCCCCACCTCCACACTTCGCCGCGAGCAGTCGCACAGTACAGACCTACGCGCACAGCGCTGCGCCTCGCCTCGCCTCGTACCTGTGTTCTGTTTCTGGTGAAAGTTATAGTGCCACAGTAACAGTTATCAACAGCTGTCACAAATAGTGTGGTGTTAATATTCTAACAAACTAGTGCAACATTTTCAACCCACAACGCTAGCATTCGCCAGTGTATTGTAGATGCTCTGGCTCAGGTCTACCCGACCGAGGGTGAAATGGAGGTCACTTACCAAGAAGGCGACGCCTGTGAAACATCATTCCAACAAATTCCAGAGAATCTACTAGAACAACATCAATTAGATCAGCGGTTATCTCCACTCCATCGTATCAGTCTCTCATGTTAAGTGGAACAATGCCGCATGACGATGTTAATGGTCGACTAAATAAGGTCAGTAACTATCTGCCGGCCAACGGCTCTGCGAGTTCTTCTAAGTGCAACTGTAATACCAGCGCATGTGCAGAACCAATTTCCCAAGGGCCCAGTGGTAAGCGAGGGCATAGTAATCCAAATTTAAACATGCAACCAAATTAAAAATCGTGTTTAGCCATTCTAAAGATTATGATTTTACTCTTAAAAATAGATTTGACCCTTTAAGTGACCTGCAAGAAAGTGAATCAAGTTCCGTAGCCCGAAACTTCACCGTTTCTGAAAATATTAGAATACTTCCCATCCATATTAAAAATATTGAAAACATTATAGAACTAAATAATGAAGTTAAAACCCACATCACTAACCAGTTTACATCAACCTTGAATGACACCAAAGCAAAAATTAACTTTATCCAAATAGAAGACTTGAGAAGAGCTATTAAATATTTTACAAGCACTAATAAACAGTTCCACACTTACAAGGACACAACCAACAAAAAGTTCTCTGTGATCTACAAAACCTTTCATCCGTCTATTTCTCAAGAGGGTATATACGAATATCTAAAAGTTGACGTGCTGTGTATTTACCCTGTTTGAGATTTCTGTTTAGGATGATGAATTGTAGGTTCGAGTAAAAGTTATTGGAAAGGTAGACATTATGGTGAGAAAATGGTTTAATATGTAATTCTGTGTGAAGTTGCTTGTTTGAAATGGACTATGAAACTTGGGTGATGAATCTTATGATATTGTTTTTGAAGACTTGCAATTTTTGAAAGTTGTATTTGCAAACATTTGTTTATATTGGTTGGGCCTACATGAGGTGGGGTTCAATGATTAATTTATATAAGTTTATGGCATTGTTTATAGACCGTTTAGTAGTTATATTAATGAATGGTTTCAGTTGAAGTTTTTTCATTTTGGCTTGATGAACTTTGCTTTCTATGTGAGGGTGTTGTTCAGATTTAGTTCTTAAAATTGAACTGCCTTAATATTTGGAGTCCATTGAATTATATTAGGATTTATATTTAATTGTATGGGAAGAGAGAAAGATTTGAATGTGTATATTTTGGCGGCTGATTTGGTGGGATTGATTTTTATCTTCCATTTTGAGGAATAATTTCATTTGCTATAAAGTTTAATGATAGATGAGACATGTATATTGCAGTGTCATATGCAAATTGGGCCATTTGGGTTAATCTGGAGGTAGGAATGTCCGCTGTATAGACGTTGACTAGCAGTGGGGAGAGAGGGGATGGGATCCTTGTGGAAGTCCTGCTTTTATGAGGCGTGGGTTTAAGGTGTGGTTCTCTATTACGACTGGAAAAGTTCTGATTGTGAGGAAGAATTTAATGATTTTAAAGAGGTATATTGGGGTTCGAATTGACGGTAATTTATATATTTGTTCTACGTGCCACGCTTGATCGAAGGCGTTGATAATAGCTATGAATACTGCTATAAAGTGATGTTTTTTTGGAATGATGTATGAAGGTATTAAGTGATGCGTATGAGCTGGGTGCGCTGTGGATATTTTATAGGTGAATACAAACTGAAAGGTAGATATGAGATTTATTTTGTTCAAGTATTTATTCCAATCTTGCAAGGGATGAGTTTTCGAATATTCTTTGTTAATGGATAGGGAGACTGACGTGTCGTAGTGAGTGTATCCTGAATTAGCTGATCTTGGTTTTTATTCGGTTAGGATGCATAGGAACAGGAATGTCTTCTAAGTTGAAGAAATATCCTATGTTTCAAGATGAGTTAACATTTGGTGATAATGTTTTGGGGTAATTTAAAAAAATATTATTAACTTTGTCATGACCAGATGCCTTTTCTATTTAGGAGAGTTCTAATGATGTTTGTAATTTCCTGAGAATATTAATTTAAATTTTTGGGGTATATTGTAATTAGAGGAATGGGCATAGTTTAGGATTTGGGAATGATCTGGATGGGGAGAGGAGATGTTGGGAGAGAATGTCTCGGCAAAACGTTCGGCTAAAACTTCAGTTTTCTCTTTTGTAGAATATTTTTTACCATTGGTGGTAGTTAAAGGGGGGTTATTCTTTTAGTATCCTTTTAGAAAAATTCCAAATTGATTTGTTTTGAATGGTTAAAGGTTGTATTAGACGGTTATATTTGGTCTGTTGAAAATATGCTATTGCTTTTCGGCAGGTATTTGTTAATAGATTTAATTCTGATTTGGAACTCGGGGCTCGAAGAGCTAGTCAGTCTTCTCTTTTAATTTTTGTTTTGAATTATTTTGATTAAGCTTTTGGACAGATCAATGGGTGCGTTTTTACGTAGTGATGGGGTTTTGGGATTTTAGTATTTTGCAGTTTTGTTATTAGATTGTTTAAATTTATTATTTCTCGATCTATTTCAGACGAGGTGATTAGAATTTAAATTTAGGTGTTTTGGATTTAATTATTTTCTTAAATTTGACCCCGTTTTAGTTATACGTGTTAAGAGCTGGTTTAGGCGAGAGTGTGGGGAGGGCCTCATCTGTGAAAATGACCGGAATGTGGTCCGAGTCAAGTTCCTTGTGAGGAGTTGAGTAAAGCTGGGCTTTTAATTCGTAATTTAAATATCTAAAATATATGGAAGCTTGTTTGAGTCACGAGGATAGTATGTGGGTTCAGGGGGAGATATTAATCTTAATCTGTTAGTTCGTATGTGATTGTATAGTTGGAATCCAGCGGCATTGGTGACTCTGCACCATTAGAAAGAGTGTTTAGCATAGAGGTCACCTAAGAGTATAGTGGGTGACTGAGATGTGATTACGTTACTTAAGCTGGCGAAAATAGGCGTTATATTGGGTGGTTTATACGCTACAATTATAATTTGATTTATGCAGGGGTGAGAAATTGCCATTAGTTCAAGTCCAGTGAGAGGCATTTGATTTATTTGGTGAAATGGAACAGTAGTTTTGATTAAAATGAGAACTGGTGAGTGTATTCTAACTTCTCTAACTACGTTACATCCTGGAAAATAAAACAGAGAAGAAGTTATTAGATGTGATTTAGTGATGCAAGCAATGTCTGTGTTTTTTGGACTGTAAAAAATACTATTTCTATTTCGAGTTCTATTTTTTTTATTGCTGATACTAGATTCCTTCCAATTCATAAGATTTAATGAATGATAGAACTCAGGGCGCGCCCTGGGCAGTGCTAATATAGAAGGCTATGGCTTGTTGGATATTTTGAACAATTACTGGTGTAATAGAGTTATGATATTAATTAAATGTGTAGATATGGAATTGATGATATTGTGAACGAATGGAGAATTTAAGAAACTATGTTGAGATGAGTTATTTTGGGGGAGATATTATTTGGAGTTGTTAGCTGATTGGTTTCGGGTGGTATTGTTTGATTGCTGGTCAGTTGCCGATACATAGGTTAAATTTGGTATGCGGGTTGTGTTACGAAAGTTTGGGGGAAATAAGAGTGGTGTTAGGGGTAGGGGATTGACGGTTAGTTCTCGAGTTTTGTGGTGCATAGTAGAAATTTTTTGATATATTTTCCAAAATTGTTTTAAAATATGAACATTCTATTGTTCGAATATCAGCTCTGTGGACCCCGTCACAGTTTTTACATTTTGGAGGGTCGTCCTCTGGAGGGCATGAGGCCGAATAATGATTCTCAGAACAATATATACAAGAAAGTAGATGGTTACAATTGTTTTTAGAATGCACGAAATCTAAACATCGGAGACCCTATTGGTCCTTTTACTTTACGCCCTCTTTCAGTTTTTACTTTTAGATTACATATTTCGTTTGTTTTAGGAATGATTTCAATATTCACTCTCCTGAATATTCAGCGGCTACCACTGGGATTGGTGATTTGTTCTTGTGTAGTCTGGTAACACTAATGAGGGAAGAATGTTTAGTCTCACCATAATGCTTATCTTTCCAATAACTTTTACTCGAACCTGCAATTCATCATTTTAAACTCTAAAGAAATCTCAAACAGGGTTAATATACAGCACGTCAACGTGTATGGTGGATAACTGTTTATTAGAAGAAGGTAAAACACCATGCCGAAACCCGGGACCTTTAGATCTTCAGTCTAAAGCTCTACCAGCTGAGCTATTTCGGCCGAGGGAATGTACTTTTTCGTATTTGTAGATCATTGTTTATTAGAAGAAGGTAAAACACTATGCCGAAACCCGGGATCGAACCAGGGACATTTAGATCTTCAGTCTAACGCTCTCCCAGCTGAGCTATTTCGGCCTAGGGAAAAAAATCCGCCTTTGCTTCGGTTCCATTGATGTGACTGACAATCTCTCGGCAGAAAAGTGTGAAAAACAGTTTGAAAACATCAAAGACAACAAATATTACATAAAAGCAATTCAAAATTAATCACGTACGCTTTAATTGATTTTTTGACTGAAATAAAATATTAATATTAGTTTACTTCTTACATCGAATATCTTCGAATGATACCTAATGATAAAATTCTCCTCCTTAAACAACATGGAATTACCCTCAAAAGTTATACGCTTTCGTTTTGTCAGATGCAAAATGCTGAACTCAAAAAAACTTTGCGTAACACGTATTATTTACTTCATGTCCTCGATATTGTACAAGAAAACGAACCAGAGGAAAACGAAATTCTTTGGTTTGAAAAACTATTTATTGCCAATAAAATTCATCCCGAACAATTCTATGCACATTTCATCTTCATTCAAATGCGCTATTATGAAAAGAACAATAGTTTCATACAGTCGGGTAAATCCAACATGGTCATCTCTTTAGTTATGGAATCATTATTAGAAATAGTACAACCCACTGTAGTTACAAAATCAAAAGATAGATCATCCTTCCACTTGGATCTACTTCAAATTAGTTCCACCCCTTACAATTAGTTCCAAAATAAAATATCTTTCTACGGTAAAGAAGTTACTTGATATTTTGCCTAAGTTGGAACATTTGGATGCACCCCATCTGAATAAATTATATCGGTTAAACACATGCAAAGAAAGAAACAATATTATTAAGAAATACAACTCAAATAAGAAAAATTTTAAACAGTATAATCAAAATAATATATGGATATTAAAGTAGTTATAAATTAAAGAAATAGAAATGTACAAACAGAATCTAACATACAATTTGCATGAAAAATATCTATCTTTGAAATATTTGTTAGACAATATTTTTTTTTTCAAGAATATTTGCAATGGAAAATTTACAAGGAGAAGAAGAGTTAACGTATGAAGAAATTATGAAATATTAATTCAATTTCATAAGTCAAATTAATAAAATTTTAACAATAATGTGTAATTTCTTGAACAACAGAAAAGATGATTTCGAGTTGTTAGATGGACTACAATTATGTAATGCAACAAGAGATAATATTATTTTTAATAAGGGGCATGCCGTTGAAAACCCAATTTTCTATTTTACAGTTAAATGATGGTTAGACTGCGTGTATCTTTTATAAGATATTTAATCCTATAATACAAAATATTCACAAAGTAATTAAAGAAATGTTTACGGAAGAACATTCCCTTAAAACTGGATACAGATCTATCTTAAAGGAAAAAAGCAGTATACATGTTATTGTTACTTATCAAATTCAAGTTTGACAATGAAAATTTAAGACCTTATATCTTTGTCTGTGTATCCTTTTTTTAAAAAATATTTGAAATAAGCCTACGGTTTGTTTTTACAATCTTGATAACACAATCTTTAACCACAATTGCACATTTTATGATTTCAATGGGAAGGATATTACAGACGAAATTTCTATACTACTTGGATTAAGACCTCTTTGTAATTTGCAATCTTTTAAATGCTTTATTTTTAAAATATTAGAACGAAAAAAAATTTGTAAAAATTTGAAAATATAAATTATATTTGATATCAATCATGGATATTCGTGAATTACTTATTTGTGACAA
>BOPP01000424.1:211273-225937 GCA_017312745.1 Gryllus bimaculatus
TAACAGCTGAGTCAGAGGAAGCTCACTGAATTACATATTGCACAAACTATAACGTAAGGCGAATTATCATGATACGACGTTCGGATTAACCACGGCCGCGGTTAAAAAATGGTTAGTGAAAAAATAATGTTTGAATTTCCAGCAATGTTTTCAATTTTCGTTATACGGTTATCAACGAGGTATCACATTGCTTTTTTTCTAATTAGTCACTCTATGTACACCCCCACTGCGTTTTGTTTTTGAACGCTGGTCATCCGTGACAATTTTGTACTTGACTTTTTAGTATTGAAAAGAATTAAACAGGCTATGTTCAACAGCCAGAGAAAAAAGGGAGAGGATGATTTTGACTTTATAACGAAAGGAAAAGAGAGTACTTTTGTTTCTGAAGGTCCAATATTTTATTTTGTTCCCACGGAGTTAATAATTAATATTTTTAAATAATTATAATTAATAATAATTTAAAAACAGAAACGAAAGAAAAACAAAACAGTTTTTTTTCTTTTTTTTTTAGACAAGAATTTCCTCCGTTCTGTTTTTTCCCGGGGGGGGGGGTGGGGTTTTTTTATGTACACCCCCACGCGTTTTGTTTTGAAGCTGGTCATGCCGTGACATTTGTATTGACTTTTAGTATTGAAAAATTAACAGGCTATTTCAACACCAGGAAAAAAAAGGAGAGGTATACTATACGAAAGGAAGAAGTACTTTTGTTCATGAAGTCCCAATATATGTTCCCACGAGTAATAATAATAATAATAATAATAATAATAATAACAACAACAACAGTTCTTTACGTTTTACCAATAGTTTGAAATAAAATTGCCGTTTTAGAACGCAACAATTGAATATCAAATATTTAATGAAGAATGATCCCTTCTTTTCGCCTTGCTGTCACATGAAGTCAGCTGATGTAAGCATTTAGTGAGAGAACTCAGGACAAAAAGGTGGAATAAAATAATTAAATATTTACATTATCAGTTAAAACCTAAACTGTTTCATTGTTTGTTGAGTTTTCCCCGAGTTCTCAGTGGAAGCGCCTATTGGAAATTTGTAATAAAGGTTACCATTACAATTGTTTGGTGAAGCTCGGGACATCAAATCCTGGTTTCCTCCAACCAAGTGAAACAAAAAGCACATATAGAAAGTACATTTATGCACAAAAAGGAATAATAATTGAACCACCCAATGCAGAAAGGGTACATGTTCACATTACGGCTATTTTAATGTTATGATTGGTATGCCTTCCTGTTAGCTTTAGCTTTCATTGTAAAAAAAGGTAACTTCTTTGCTTTTGTCCTTCTTGCTGAATGCCTGAATTAAAAGAACAACGCAATCCAGAAATGCGACATGTTGCGAAGATTTACCGTTATTGCATGGTTGAGGTTGTCAGCCATGTGAAATTTCAGTCAGTGTTGTGTGCTCTGTTATTGTGGTCTTAAAGTTTTAATGCTCTTTAAAACAGATTTGTAAATATTTTTATGAAAGAAGAATATAACTTTCTAGGATAGGTTCTTAAGAACGACATCTGTTATTGGATCATAACCAGGAGCTTACTTCAAGGGAAAATAGAGTATTATCTCTTTTACTTCCTTTGTTAAAAAAGGGTGGATGGGTGGTGATAACGGGATACGGTGTTTCCAGATAATTAGTGATTTCTTTATCTAGCGAGTTTGCTGCTGAATCATTACAAATGGGATGGAGGACATTTACCAGGTGTTTGGCAAAGATATCTGATTTTTCTTTGTCGGGTTTTGCCCATCTGCCATCCGGTGTGTGGATTGGCGGAAGTGAAGCGAAACATTTTGAAAGTGGTATAAAGTGTCAATTTTAACGGTGACCAACAGAAATAACTCGAAGAAGGTATAGTTGAAATTAAAGATGCAATATTTTTAAAAACGTTTCATTTATCTTTGTCAATAACTTGTAACAAGGGGATAATTTTGGTAAGTGTCCAAATAAAATTCCCGCTAGTATTGTGACGCAAACTACTGCCAGAAGCTCATTGGCTGAAGTCGGATATGCTACGCAATTGATCATCGATGTTTTTTCATCATGGTAAGTGACCGAGTAGGCGCCAGGCTTGTACCCTGCCAATAAAACAAGTGAATCCAAGGAAATAACAAACAACTATATTTTACTTATTCTCTGATTAACAACTTATTTCCAAACATATTAGCACATGTTTTACATTTCGCACCTAAGAATCATTCGATTGTACATTTTTCTTAAAATTAGTGATTACTACTACAGTATTACATACAAATTCAACTCTCTCTCTCTCTCTTGAAAAACAAAGGCAGGATTATGTAGATTAAATAAACATAAAAACACAGTACAGATCAATGCATACACTCCAGGAATATTACACATTCACAAATCTAAAAAAAGCTCTTCACAGGCACAACAAGACATTTAATGGCTGACAATACTGTTAGAGATGCCATTAACTTATTCCTTCTCTATGTGTATCTCACGTTTTTTAAATTCACCGAAGAAATAAAGAATTTTCGAATTCCGAATAGTTTGGATTACCTCCACTCCAGCTGTTCCAGATTCGAGATAGTAGTTCTTTATTTTTGTTTATTATTTAAGGCCGTATCAACTTTTAGGTCATTGACGACCACTATTACATGCAAATGTATGGTAACTGTGAGGGTGACAAGATATGAGAATAATAGGGGGTGAAAGGACGAACATAATACAACCATATCCGAGGAGGGATTCGAACCCGCGATCCGTCGGTCCGAGATGGCTACGACACTACTGCCTTAGCGATCTCTGCCTCCGGATCGACACAGTTCTTAATGGACACGCATATTTTCTTCGAAATATGAAATAAACAATTTTCAGTCGTCTAAGTACTGGCCATACAGAATTATCCTACCGAATTTGTTCCGGCAATCAATAATAAACTTGATCGGATTCTAAATGGGAAATATGACTGCTAAGGCGATGAACAAGAAAAAATTTATCAGGAATATTAAAGGTTACGTGCCATCTTTAGATAGACTTAATGTGGTGTACTCTATTAGGTGTAATAATTGCCCAAAAGTGTATCTAGGTCAGACCAGCAGGAAGCTTTCTGTGCGAATGAAGGAACGCAATAGGAAAGTGAATGAGCCAGGTTAGCAAAATGTTGTAGGCAAAATTCGGTTTTTAAACGTCGAATCGATTGAACCATTCTTTTAATTTCCAAAATCCAACAATTCTTGATGTGGAAACACGGAGGTATTCGCGTCTGGTATCTGAAACCTTACAGATTAAAACTCATGACTCTATTAATAGTGTCATTGTGAATAATTTTCACACGTCATGCCACATTTTGTTTCCTTCCTTCCCCTTGCACTTTATAAAATCCTTCCCCCCTTCCTTCTTTCCTTCTCCTCCTTTGCCCCCCTCTCCTTTCTGTACTTACAATAGCTCATACCTTCCAAGACCTCTAAGCACTACACTTCGTCTGACCGTGATGGTACGTCCAGTTGCTTGTACTGGATGGTGTTTTATTGATAATGTGTGATAAGAGCTCCTGGCTTGTTTAGTAAATGCTGGTTTATAATATTGTAATAATATTTGTTTTTAACCAAAGTATTAACTATTAAGCTCAATTTTATTTATTGTTTGTCTTTAACTGACAAAAACTAACCTTTATGGTTTGTATATTTTTTTAATGTACTAAATAAGACGTTTAATAATCTGACGAGTGAAGTAATGTAACATACTGTAATTTAACCATTCAAACTGTATTATTTTCTTCCTTTTTTTCATTTTAGCCTGAGGATGGGGAAAATATGTCCCCGAAACTGCTGCGCATTCGAGTAATTGTGACATAGAGATGTAATGAAACTAAATTGAGAAGAGTAGTATCTGTCTATAAATCATCTTGGGACTCCTTTTCTTCAACTTCAAATTTACAAGAGACAGGCTTATTCCTACCTTTGCGAGAATAACTCCTTTCTCTGTTGTTGATGAAAGGAGCGTAGCGACATTTTCGTAGTTAGACGGAAGAGCAAGCCTCGTGGCCTGAGTCTCGCCACGTAAAAAAGGCATTAATTCATTTCAATTCAATACAATGTTGTTGTGGCCCATGCTTCAATTAATTGCACTATCACATGATTAATACTCCGATACGCGCGAAAATAGTGATAATGTGCACCTCACTCGTGCGGAATATTTACAAATCAAAATCGTAATTAATCAAAATATGACGGAATCGACAGAAAAGAGAAGTGACAATACGTTCTACACAATGCCACATATATATATGAGAGAGAGAGAGAGAGTATTTTTACCATCAATATGTTCCACCTTGTGCCCCACGTTTCGATGTAAACTAAAAAAACAAAAAAGGAAATTTTACGTCTAAATAAGTGTAACATTAGATAAGTTCATCAATATTTCGTAAGTTTTAGTATAAAAAGAAATCATTATAGAATAATACGACAGTAACGATTCGCCGTTCATTTTCCACTCATCCTAATTCGTTTCTGGAAGAAAGTGAAATTTATTGTTTTCTACAGGATCAATTACGTCAACTATTAGCCAATGGCTGGATTGGACAAAACATATCTTTATCAAGAAACAGACATTTCTCAATGTGGCGAACCTCAAATTCGAATTCAGAACCCCAAGAAATGTATAGAACCGGTAAAAATATCCAGACTTCTTTCCTGAATCGCGCATTTTTAATACGATAGAATAGCATTATTAAAACATTGCTGAGAGACATTACTGAAAAATTTTGCAGAAAGTGCATACGTTTAAATGAAAATAAATACCAACTCGTAATGTATGCAAAGCAACCTTGGATATTATGTAACTTGTGAAATGTAAAGTAATAGAAGGTATAATTATTATAATACATTATTTTAATAGTACACTGTATTGTATACCATATAACTATATTATTGTAATAATAAATTGTGTATTTTTATATGTGATCGGAAATGGTCCTGATGTTTATGTGGCATTTATAAACAAGACATAAAAAAACTCAACTGTAATTGAGCTTGGAGGTGTACCCTCGGAGGAGGAACATATCCCTTGCCAAAACACAAATTGGCGCTCCACGTATCGCCCCAAAAGAGCAGCGCCCCTAACTCTTCTTATACTAAGTGCACGTCACCTGTTTGTTTGGTCATTCGCTCCGTGAGTGCGGTGAATGTTTAACAACAAGAAATGGCAAAGTTACTCCCTCGGAGAAGGAACATATCCCTTGCAAAACACAAGTTGGTTCACCTCGTATCGCCTCAAAAGAGAATCTCCCAGGGTGAGACAAGCTCTAACCCTTGACTGTTTTCCCCAAATCTGTGGTGATGTTGTGCATGTCTTTAGTAAGAAGAGAAGACAGGGACAGAGTTTTTCCTTGGTGAACGGAAATATCCTTTGCCGAAACACACGTTGGCTTGCATGGATATTTTTACCTCTAGGTATAACTCCAACAGAGAGTGCACTAGGGGATATGCTCTAAATCCACGACTGGTATCGCGACATACGCCCGACAGTAGTAGTGCATGTCAAAGGCGGAAACGTCCGTTGCTCATTTGTTTAGATAAGGCTTCGGGCATTCACTTGGTACTGACCACACACATCAAGAAAAAGTGCCGGTTAGAGAAGCTAGTCAAAATAACTCTCCTCTACACAGCAAGAGAAATCAATCTTCCAGTAAAGCTACGAACTAAACACTGTCACCTTCGAGACACAAACACTAGTATCAACCCGACACAGTAGTTGAGTCGCCTATGCTATTTCGGCTCAAAGAAAACTCAGCTGGATAAATCAAATGAAAAGGAATGAAATAAAATTGAAAATCACGCCTCCTATGGAGTCAGTTGCCAGGCACAGCTGCACTGATTATTGTAACTGTGATAGATAACGATGATTTGGATCACTGCTAAGTAAGGAGGTTAATTAAATGAAAGGGATTAATCAGATTCTTTTAAAAGAAGCACTCGGATTCAGTTGCGAGTCTAGCAGCGGCAGCACAAGCGACGCACTCGCGACACGAAGCAACCGTGGGTCCGCATGCGCTGCGCCACCTCCCCGAGGAAGGCCACGGCCGCCGCCAGCGCCCCCACGCCCAGCACGACGGCGGGCTCCACCAGCGCCGAGAGGCCCAGGGGGCGTGGCGCGGAGGTGCGGGCGGGGGCCAGAACGGCAAATGGCGGAGACAGAGCGGGCGCCCGTCGAAGGATTCCTAAATTCCTCACGTACAGCCAAAAATCGCTGCAAAACAAATCAAACAGTCAGGTTCCCTCCATTGAAATGTGGCTGTGGAGAACAAAGAAAATTGACAGTGAAAATGGGCCACTTCATTTACATATGCTAAAGAAAATTTAGTCGTTGTAATGATTGAAAAATAAAATCCAGCAATGGATAAGAAAAAAAAGGGATTTGGAGCAGTTGAAAGTTTACGATGCATGTATATTTAACAGTAGGTAACAAGATAAAAAAGAGGATCCATTAGGACAACATGACCTACACACATGGCTGTGGGGTAAGAAGGATACAAATCAGTAGTGAGACGCATCGACATGTGACTCTTACAATAAGAGCAAATGAAGCAGTTGAAAGGACGTGGATACCTAGGTAAATATAGAACCTATTAACGTACTGTTCCCTCAACATATGAATTTGGGGAAGAAATGAAATAAACAAGTAACGAGTAGTGATTCAGAATGGCACAGACTTCCCCCTATTAGCGTTTAAGCGATATGATTAACTTTCGACATTGGTGCTAATGCATCGCACCGAATGTCCTCGAGGAGCATCAATGTTAATGAATCGGCCCTGTATGAAGTAAATTTAGAACCCGTAGCATTCTCTATGGTTGAGTACCCGTCGGTGTTGGCGCAGATAGCTACTTACCAAATGGCCTAGAGGAGCACCAATGGTTAATGAATTAGCTTTGTAGGAAACTAATTAGAAAGCGTAGCAGTCGCTATAATTGTGTACCTGTCGATGTTTGCGCAGATGGCTACTTACACAATGGCCTGAATGAGCACCTACGAAAAATATTGGACAGGATATGTAGGAATGAATCTTTGAACGCGTAGCAGCTGTTATCGATGAGTACCTTTCGATCTTGGCGTAGATGCCTGCTTCCACAATGGCCTGGAGGATTTTGTTTAAACGACGTTTGGTTCTGTCGTTTGAAAGCACCATGAAAGAACCGTAGGCCGGCCTGAAGACGTATTCCGGCACTACGTGTGCAAAGGAAGCGTCTGACGAGTTTTCACGAATCTCTTGGACGTTCAGGAAGAACCCCACTTGGTGTTCATTTAAGATGATCGCTGAACCGGGTTCCTGCGGTTGGGTTCGATATCGTCTTATCATGTTGACCATCCCGCCGGGACAAGCACTGAAGCTACACATAGAGACAGACAATTATGCATCTAGTGAAGTTTATATATAGTTGGGCACAGTAGGTCATTCTGTGTAATTTAGTTGTATTGCTCTCGAGCTCTCGACGTGAAGTGAATAAGCAACTAATGAGCACATAATTGGGTATTACTCAATTTACAACGTTTACTATTACAATGTTACTATTACAACGTTTTGTATTATCCAAGTGCCTTTTTACATTCTTAGCAGTATGACTAATGGCATGGACTATGGAGGTGTAAGGTACAAATAACAACATCCACGATAGAAATCGTGTAGTTGCTTAATTTACGCTGAGCGATCATTCAATGGCTGAGGAGGACATGCAATAGAAACGATTTAAGGAATTCCCGAAATTAAATTAAGGGAATTGAATTTCTGAAATTAGAATTGAAAAGATAACGCGGAAGTAGAATAAAGGGACGGGAGCAAAAAGATAGAAATAAAAGAAAGAAGGAGAAGAAAAAGAGAAGCAATGAAGGAGGACAAGAAATATGAAAAGAAGAAGACATAGGAGTTGAATGAATTGTTTGAATGATGATATTGATGTTTTTCATTTATTAATAAAACTAGGCAGTCTGAATTTGGAAGCCTTGTATATCAAATCGTGACGTCATCGTTTGAGTCTGTATCGTTAAGAATAACTTGTACAATACGGAAACACTTAACGTTTCTTTTTCTATCAGAACGTTAGTAAGCATCAAACTTTTTTGCTACTAACGTCACAGTCACTACTGTTAGAAGCCTACAAATCCAACCACTAAACATGTATTGAGAGAGATGAAATTACCTGAAGAGAATTTTGTAAGTAAAAAAAAGTAGTGAAAAATAAAATAAGAAGAAAATATACGAATGAATAGAAACAGGAATGTGGCATTGGAGACGAAAGACGTCATTTCACACCAATAAAGAAGAGTAAATACAATATATTAAATATTTATAAAATATTTCTTAGTCACCTTCTAAAGTCGCCTTTCGATTTGGCTTTCCTACGTCGCCTTCCGAAGTCACCAGGCGAAGTCCTTAGGAACGTGACTTCGTAAAGCGACTTCGTAAAGCGACTTCGGAGCGCGACTTCGGAGCGCGACTTCGGAGCGCGACTTCGGAGCGCGACTTCGGAGCGCGACCTCAGGAAGTCGTTTTCCGAAGACGTTTCCTAATGAGGTTTCCTGAAGTCGTTATCTAGGCAGTACTTATGCAATAGTTTTCAAACGCACTACGCCTATGAGCAAGTTAATACGCGTCTCTCGTGCCGTGAAGATATAACTTGTGCAATCATTCCATGCAATAATAAACGAAACATAATTACTTTTGATATATTTTCCACAACACATCGTTTTTATCAACAAATTCTTTCGACCATCCGTCTCCGCAGAAGCTTGAAACCTCGTTCACAGCTTTCTCCAGCGTCTGAATCTGCCGGGGTTCCCCAAGGACGGCCAGGAAGCCCATAAAGGTCCCGGTGAAGGCACTCACAATCACCATCCCGAATGCGCTCAGCAGCAGGAACAAGAAGTTGCCTCGGCGGTCGCTCTCCCGAGTCTCGAAGCCCCCGTTGAGGAATGCGTCTAAGACCTGGAGCATCACGTTCCTGAAAAAAAGAGTTTTGTATTGTAGCATGTGGAAGTGTTTATGAAAAATGTTGAATTGAATTAACACCTTATTTTACGTGGCGAGACTCACGCCATGAGGCCCGCTTTTCTGTCTGACCACGCAAATTTCCGCTACGCTTCTTTCACCAACTAGCAGAGGAAGGAGGTGTTTCTTGGGCGGGAAAAAAGGCGATTTTTGACGCGTCATTTAGGCTTGAGGATCTTTTACATGCAAGTAAATCTGCTGAAATGGGACAGCCGGCTTTACTTCTCCTCCGAAGAAAGGCGTACGAAGGATTTTTTCGCCCTTAAAAATCCACGGCTTCAATCTGGTTTGAACCCGCCAACTTGGATACAACAGTCCGGTACGCTAACCATTACACCATTGCCGCGTGCAGGTTTGGAATAGAAGTGATGGGAGGGAGGCTACAAACTGCTTATGATGCAAAGAGCTATCACGAAGGTGAAGGCGCTGGTATCGGCAGCTATTCAGGGTTTTTATAATAGGGAGTTTTAGCGTGACTCGTAAGCTAGCGGCGTTATGCACTACGTCACGTGACGAATCTTAAGTTCATAATGGCTTACCTTAGGTGAAAGGTACAACCTTATACCTTCATAAATCGTGCATGGGTATAGGAGTCTCTACGGTCACCTTACAAGCGGCTAAATGGCCGCCTAAAAACAGGAAAAGTTGAATTTTTACAAATCTGGTAAACCGATTCTCGTATGTGAGGCAGTTACAGTTATTCCTTATCAAGTCCACAACCCTGGCAAGAATTAACGGGATATGTTGAAGAGTTGACAGAAAAGATATTCGCGAAAACTAAGTTAAAATCATATCTTTGGGATAGGTAATGTCTTCAGCTCATAATGAACGCTGTTTTAAGATATTTTTTTATTTTCAAGAAAAGCCTATTCAAAATTCCAGACTACATACTCTTCATGGAGGATCACAAAATCTAAAACTCCGTGCACAATGTATATTGCATACTTGGTTGAATCTTAACGTGTTTTAAATGCCTCACCACTAGCCTACACTCTTTGATAGATTACGCAACTTCTTTGATCAACACTTGAAATGCTTCCTTTGTTATAATGCATAATGCAATGTCGCAATTGCTAAAACTCTTCTGAAAGTTGATTGTTACGACCGTATAACGTCGTTGTTCACGTGATGAGTAGAGTTAACGGATGTCTCCTTACGTCTGGCGCCAAAACTCCCTATGGGTGCAGAGAGGATGCATGTGTGACAGGTATTGTGAACAGAATTGGTGAGAGTGAGACCACCTGCAGCCGAATGATGTGAAGAGTGCGTGCAATGCTGTTTTGGCTGCTACCTGTTGCTGTTTAGATTCTTTAATGTTGTAGTAGCGAAAATAACGTGACCGTCGGGATTTGCAGTAAACTCCGGTTAAAGCGAACTTCTGAGAACTAACATTTTTTATTCAATATATCCGATTATGTCAAAATTTCTCCACAATGATTGATTTTATTAATATAGGGAAGAAATATAGAAAATATATTAACAGCACAAACTGAAAATTTCAATATCTTTATTTGTGATTTCAAAATCAATAATTTTCAATAGTTTGCTTCGTACATTTTTCATTACGAATTTCTCTAGATACTTCACAAGAGTTCGGGCTCTAACCATACTTGATCGTACATTGTTCACTGTTTCGAAGTATCGCAACGCAGTCTTGCCACCCTTAAATGCCTTGTGCACTGTTGGAACACCGTCCCACTCTCCGAAGGCCTTTTACTCATTTAATAACATACGATATTCTTTCGGGAGCGACAAGGAGCAAGCGGTTAAAGAATAAATTGGCGGCACGGCGGGTATCGGGGAGCTGTGGGACTGTGGCAGTTGCGCGCTTCCAGTCGCCTACGTAGAATACAACGCGCTTTGACCCGAGGAATATCACGTAACATGAAGCTTGCAAATTAAGTGGCATGACGTCATCAGTAAGATCCCCATTCCGGGGCCGTTACGTTCACCTCAGGGAGTCTTCTTCGATTATGACCATTGGCCGATATTTGTTTTCAAACTACCGAGTGTTGGAATTTGTGGCACTGAGGTGATATATTATTTTCCAGAAAGGAATTAATATCCATGTCGTTGTATTTACTATAACCGAGGTTCACTATAACCGAAGTTCAGATTCACTAGAACCGAATTGTTGTACGCACATTTGTAATGTAAGTGAAACGGGACAAGTGGCTGAGGTTCACTATAACCGACGGTTCACTATATCCGAGTTCACTACAACCGGAGTCGACTGTATGTCGTAGTTCGTTGGGATGGGAGTTGGTGACGTTGAGCTTACCTGCGGCTGAGTAGGCGAAGAGCGCCAACGAAGCTGAGTAGGCTGATCGCTATGGCCGCCCACGTCACACTGGTGAAAGACTGCAACATTGTCTGTTGTACAGGTTGACGCCGTTTCACCAACATGCAGATATTGTTGCGTGTGTGTGGATATAGGTAGTTATAAGATGATCTTGTGTACCCAAACGCTACACGAGACATGGTGTGCACGTGCCCGTTCTTCAGGGCCAGTCCCAACTTGTGCCGAGGGACCTCCAAACACCGCCACTTCTTGTAACGTCTCATTAGTAACTGTGTGCACATGATAAGCATCGATTAATTTTCACTTCCTATATTAATTCTTGTTTTTATCACAGTAACTTTGGAGTCGTTTTTTATAAAACTAATTTTCTTTAAATCTCACTTTCACATGGTACAATACCGGGCATTTTATAAAATAATGAAATGAAACCTATTGATTATCAAGTAATTTAAGGGGTCAAGGAACGATATGCAGTCAACAAATAGTTTTTTTTTAATTTTTATTAAATCTCCACAAATGTCTTCTTAAATTAGGGTTTGAATTATGTTCATATCAAGTTCATTACAAGTATTTTTTATTATTTACACATGAAGTCTTCCTCTCATTCTGCTTAGAAGCTGGCTCTAATAGTTTTAGACACTGGGGCACTCGAGCGGACGGACGGACGGACAGACGTTTAGAAAAAACTTTTTCGGTATCTGGAGACTTCAAAATGTATATTTCCGCTGAAATTTCGAAATCGACTTTCCGCAGCATTACATAAATTTTCCCTTACTACTAATATTACTCCGTATATACAAACGTATACGGGAAAGTAAAAAGATAATGTTATCTAAATATGTTTCGACAGGCAACAATGCAGATCAACATTAGCAGTATAATAAATGTATAAATAAAGATAAATTAATGGGACAGGAAAGATGATGACAAGGGGGCGGAAAATAGGATGAATTTAAATATTGAATTAGTAATGAGTGGGTAATTGAATTAGTATTAATGGGAATTAGTTGTGTGGAATAATTTTCGAGAGACTAATATTAAAGTTTTCGGGAACTTGACGGCTGCAAGAATTGGACTGAACGGGACCCGGCTACACGTGGGATGACGTCACCGATGGTCGGGAAAAATGACTGAAAACCATTGTTCAAGTTTGCTATGGAACCGGACAGGGAAGTGAGAACTTATTAATGATATTTCTAATTTGTAGGAAGACCATATTCTGTCGTTAGTTTCACAAATTCAGTAAGATTAGTGATAACAAAAGTAAACTATGAGTGAATGTAGAAATCAAAGAGTGTCTGATTGTAAATACGGCGAATATGAGTAGAGTTGATTGACGAAGTATATGTGTTCTTTCGTGATATGTATATTGTATTTTTGTCTTGTTTTGTAAGCCAGGGAAGAGAGACTGAAATTACATGTTAATTAGCATTCTGTGAGAATTGACCCACAAAAATTACTTTTCTGTATCTCGCAATAATCCCGTCAGGTCTAATAGCGTATATAAACAACGAACTTTGTTTATATTGCAAAAGGGAGTGAAGCGGGGCAATTCCAGTGTAACATATGGGTTACAATCTATTCAATAGAATAAAGAATAATTGGGGATGAATGTAATGAAAATAAATACACAAATATTACTAAAACCAGTGTTGGAGAGAGATCCATGAAATTGTTACAAAAGATTTAGGATACAGTTACCATAATGTAAAAATTATTACCTTTACAAGAAATGCGAACACTGACATAATAAATAATACACGTATGAGTAGATTGTAAACTAAAAGTAAAATAAAATTATTCATTGACTACTTGCTGCAGGAATCATGGGACGCGGTTTACAATGCTGTTGCTACAAAAGTTAAATATAATATGTTTTTCAACACTTTCATTTTAGTTTAGCAGCTGCTTTCCACGCCAAGAAAGAAAATTAAACATTTCAAAGAAAAACAATTCTGGGATAACACAATGAATTGTAATATCGTGTAAAAACAAACTAATTATTTTTTTACTTCTAAGCATCATACGTATCTCATGAATCCCCATCTCTTCTTTAAAAAAGTACATATCAATGTTAAAAGACAAAAGGCGGACTAAAATCGTGAATTATGATCAGGATAATTTTAATTAAAGTAACAAAAAAATACAATGTGGAACGAAATAAAAAATAGGACTACATCAAATAGAAACTTTGTAATGTTTTAAAAGGAAATGATAGAGATGTGAACGATCCGTCAACAGTAGCTATTCTCTTCATCCAATTTTCGAGAATTGCTGTTGATCTCACTATGGGATTTTCGTCATGAAATTCAATGTCACACGTTTCACTAAAAACTTAACACACTATGTTTGTTTCCGAAACATCTACCTATGAAATTCTCAAAATAATAGGTGGAAAATCAATTTTCGGTCAGTTTAGATCAATTTCTGGATTAGATGTTAAAGACTTGTGTGCCTGCCATTATACACTCGTTAATTCACGTATTTAATGCATTCTTATGCACCGGAACTTTTCAAAACAGCTCTTCAAAAAATGCAACAAAACTGCAATTAAAATTATAGGTCAATTTCTCTTTTGCCAGGTTTTTAAAATATATTAGACTTTTTACATACGAATGGAAACCTTTCTCAGTAAAAAACGCGTTTTCAGATTACCAACATCGATTTTGAAAGTGAAATTCTACGAAAACAGTCAATTTTTTTCTTAATGATGTTGCTATATATATGGATCAAAACGAAGCACCTACTGAAATATTTTTAAATCTTTCAAAATCTTGTGACGTCATTGGTCATATTTTCAAATTTACCTTCCAATGGATTCCGTGATAATGCTCTAGATGTTTGTACCTTAAACAATCTCAGAGAGTAGAAATACCGTACTGAAATGATGGAATATTATATACATACCTTTCCGATACATTGCAAAATTGCACATGACGTCGATGATACGAATATTCTTTGTAATAAACAAACCGTAAATAGGAAAACGGCAGTTTCAAATTGGTTCCGTAATGACAACTTAATAGTACATAAAAAGAAAACGGTTTCAATGTAGTTTATAATTTCAAATAAACAATTCTTTACTCCATTGAAAATGAACGGCGTGCCATTGACTGCTGCTAAGATAATCACATTTTTAGGTTCTCAATTCAGTCAAATCTCAAATGGAATGTCCGTGTCATAATTCTTTCAAATTCAGTCAGCCTTCATATTGCTCGTTGTGTATATTTCGCGAGTATTTAGTCCTGTCTGAGATATGGTATGGGATAATATTCTGAGGAAATACATCTTATGGCTCCCAGTCGTTTAAGTAATTGAACAAATTGTACGAATAATAAGCAATTCCA
>BOPP01000424.1:236127-258891 GCA_017312745.1 Gryllus bimaculatus
TTGCCTTTATTGAATTTGTACTACTAATTAGACACACTAGGCTATACACTGTGCTCATATTCTTGCGTGAAGCAAGAGCAGCTCCATATGTGTAGCAATCCACAGCATTCGGAAATAAGATCGATGTGGTTGCAGAGCACCTATTATCCCTCGTCGCGCGACAAAACCGCTCTCTTCTTTTATCATGCGAGACAAGAGACTCTATTCGTTGACACACTCCATAACAGGTCCTCATCTCGTTTCTGCAATGACTCGAAGTAAAGTGTTCCATCCCGAGTAAAATTCAAGATATAATTAGTCAGGAATGGTACGTACTGACTCGATTGTTGATAGGCGGACTTCTCATTTTCTCATTGAGTCTCTCCTTAAAAGAAACTAATATCATACCACTAATACTCTCGAAAGCAGGTTTATGAAGCGATAATATGCGTGTGACACGTGCGCCGCCTATCTCTCGAAAATAGTCGTTATATTTTACCCGAATATTACGAGACACAATTCTCCGGCACAGTTCGGCTTATTACGCTGTCGCAGTGTCCAGATATACCGCTGTACAAAAAAAGACTATATAAAAAGATCCAGCCGAGAAGTCTCTAATCGGACCCTCAATAAATTATGTATCACCTGCACCTCAGAATTGTTCAGAATGCACTCTATATATCAACTCTGAAAACGCACCCAGCCAACCGCTTCTCGTGCAGTGGGTTAGAAAACAGATGCAGAAATTGGATTGACTGAATGTGTGCGTAGATTAAAAGAGAGCCGACTAAAATCGGATTGCGGCGTGAGCTGAAAGCGCCGGCGCGGCCACCGGGCTGCCAGCCAACGCGTCAAGAATGCGGGGGGTAGCACGCGAGGCGGTGTGACGGGTTGGCAGTATTCGTGCAGGAGGCCGCCGAGAGCAACACGGGTCGGGGCGTGTGGCTGCGCCTCAAGCAGAGTTCTGATAGGTGATATTAGGCAAGCAGTTTGGAGATGAGTGTGTGACGCCATGAAATGGAGAGTTAGGAGGTGGAATGAGAAAAATTTGAGTGATCAGGTGATTAGGCAGAAGGGAAGGTGCGCACCAGGACCGGGATCAGGGTTGAAAACATGTAATCACTGGAGTGTTGAGTGGCCGACCAGACGACCGTGGTTCCATTTGCGGCGCCCGGGTGTGAGTGCCAGCAGGCGGCCGCCCAAGCCGTGGGCGGAGGCAGTTCGAGTGCGGATTGAGAAAAACTAGCTGAGATCGGAACTTGCCGACGGGACGCAAATGCGCGATTGTGACATTTTAGTATATGTGACATTGCTTGATACTGGCTGGGGGTGGACCCCGCGAGCTCGTTGGCCATTCCGTTGGGGGCCAGCCGGGTCCCGAACCGCCGAGGGAGAGCGATTTTCCTTGGACAAAACTTCGGGGCCGGACCGAAGTTTGCCGAACACGCGCCGCCGTTGCCACGGCCGCCCCGACGGCCTCCAGACCAAGCCGACGTGGTCATTACAGAAAAGCCTCAAGGCTAAGCGTTACTATGCTAAGACCAACGAATCACAAATAAAAGGCTTTTGCGCACTGAGAACGTATTGTAAAAAAGAATTAATTTGTAACAGGAAGATAGATATCAAATCAATTAAACATATTAATTGCACCAAAAGAGTTTTCTTCGAATCATTCGTGTTCCAATGCAACGTCAAACCCATGGAAAGCCCTTCACGAGAATTGTACCCGTAACCTTTATATCATTTATTGGTCGTGAGAGTACCGTTTCCAGGTTACGTCACAATATATATATATATATATATATATATATATATATATATAGATACCCCCCCTATATATATATATATATATATATAAGAGAGAGAGAGATGAGAGAGAGAGAGAGAGATTGGGTTGAGTTCTCATGACCAACTGTAGAGCACTCACACGCGACACTCAGTCAGGGCGTTGAATACTCGGATTGGCATGAAATTTTCCAGCAAATTTTATCAGCTTCTTTTCAAACACTTGCATCAAAATTTGGATGTGCTATGAGGCATTACAAGTAGTGTGTTTGCGACAATTAGTAATGAGACCTTTCTGCCTGTTGACGCATCGAAGTGCCTCCGCTGCAGCGGTGGTTGCTCGCGCGCCGCCGTTGCCAGCCTATTTGTCTCCAGGGTGTTACATTCCTCAGAGGGCAGGCGGGGCGAGAAAACCCGGTACAACAAAACACGACACAAAATGAAAATTGAACCCTTAACTTTTTAGACTGGTCCATCACTTTACTGAATGTCAGATATGTTCTTATCATATATAAAAAACGACATACACCTTCACAGTTATTCATGACTCACACATGGTTACAATAGTTTTTTTTTAAATTTATAATCTACTCAAAAAGAAAACTATTCCTCTCTCCAACAGTCACAACACACACGCACACCAGGTATACCGACCTTTCCTTGGAAAATTGTCAAAAACCTCGGATAATTTGACATGAACGTCACATTCAGCACATAAAACAATCTCCATAAAACACTTTTCCAAAACAAATATCCCTTCCCCAAGCCCTATCATATCGGGTGTACGCCATTTCCTGTGGCAATTGCAATGCGCAATACATTGGCAACACCGGAAGCTTCTTTAAACAAAGAATCAAATAGTACGTTACAAGCCCATACACCCAAATCAATACAATCATACTTCGCCAACCATCTCTTAGAAGAAGAACACTCACTTAATGCAGAAAGTGACATCAAAATGTTAGAAATTGAAAACACATACACTCACAGACTTAAATTAGCTCTTCTGCATGTCTCTCTTTTCTCCCAACCCGGCTGGGCCTTTCCGTCTAATGGCCATTTCGTAGAAAAACTCCGTTTTCTGTCTCTCGCCATTGACAGCTTTCTTTTAAATAGCGTACAATGCCCTTGACCTTCGCTGTCTTGTTTGAACGGCGGTCCCCAGCCGCCTCAGAATTGGAATGGAAGTTGAATCCACGCCATGTCGAGTTGCTGCATTTCGCCGAGTGAAAGGAGATCCTATGCTATATTTAACTTTTGTCCTATGAGAGAATAATGCTTCCTTCGGAATCGGATCATTTATGATAATTTCCAAAGAGCAACAATTAAACAGCTCTTAAAAAGAGGTAGCAGAAATGAAAATCAAAATTATCCATCAATTTATCTTTTGTCGGTTCTCTCAAAACATTTTAGAAAAACGTTTCTAAGTACGAAGGGAACCGTTTGTAGTAAATGCGAAGTGCTGTTAAATTGCCAACATGGATTTAGAAAATAAAACTCTTCGTAATCTGTGAATTCACATAAAACTATAAAGGAAAATTTGGTGTTGTTTTTAAGAACTAGAACTAACACTCCTTTTGAGAAAAATTACACCCTTTCAAATCTATTTCGAAGAACCATTTTCGCAAAAATGTATTTTTTAAATAATGGCTGTACACTAACAAAAAATTGAAATTAACGGGTTTTGAAAATTCAGATGTAATAGAAATATGAAAGAGTACACATTCATAAACGCACTGTAAAAAAAGCAAGCCATTTTTAAAAAATTATAAAATGCTCTAGTATCATGCATGCACCATACTCTAGTATATATCATCATGTATACCTAAAACTTAAGATTCCATTAAGAGTTGTTACAGTCTTATTGGTCTATATATTTCGTATGTAAAATCTCTTCCTGAAAATCTTTACAAAACTTAAGAGGTCCCTATGTAGTAAACATCTTGTTTCAGTGAGTGGCTTCCGCGGCCGGAGTCAGTATCTAATTGGCTGTCCGGGTGACGCCGCGCCCAGGTCGAAGGTGCCGACGTTTCGGTCGCCATTCTGCGACCTTCCTCAGGGCGTAATACGCCAATTAAATATCTTCTATCCTGCATTCCAAGCACCTTAATACTGTCACCAACAGCAGTCAATGCCTCCATATACAGCCTCCCAGAGCAAACCAAGTCGCCGTGTACAGCCTCTCAGAGCAAACCAAGTCGCCGTATACAGCCTCCCAGAGCAGACTAAGTCGCCATATACAGCCTCCAACAACAGACCAAGTCGTCATATACGGCATCAAGCCGCAACACACAGAATAAGGTATCCGCGGAAACCAAGGGGGCAGGAGGGGGCGCATGGGTGGGTGTGTGGGGTGGGAAAGGGGGGGAGATCGGGTAATATGAGGGCGGGAGGGGCCAAGATGTACTCGCTGCTGCCCGTGGGGCTTCTGCCCAACTTCTTCAGCTGTCTCTCGCCATGGCGTCCGGCGCCGTCGCGCTCCTTTATGCGATTCCTCCCCCGCGTCTCCGACGCCGCCGACGCCACCGACGCTGCGAGCGGCACCAAGGTGGGTCCAGTGAGTGGGGTGATTGATTGGCGCGATTGGTTTGTCAGATTGATTGGCACGATTGATTTGTGAGATTGATTGGCGCGATTGATTTGAGATTGATTGGCGGGATTGATTTGAGACTCTGATTGGCGGCGATTGATTTTCGAGATTGAGTTGGCGGCGATTGATTTGACCGATTGATTGGCGCCGATTTGATTTGAGACTCTGATGTTGGACTCGCGGATCTGATTTAAGATTGATTTGCGCGATCGATTTAAGATGATTGGCGCGATTGATTTAAGATTGATTGGCGCGATTGATTTGAGATTGATTGGCGCGATTGATTTATGAGATTGATTGGCGCGACTGATTTGTGAGATTGATTGGCGCGATTGATTTATGAGGTTGATTGGCGCGATTGACTTGTGAGATTGATTGGCGCGATTGATTGATTTTTCGGTGTTTAAGGTTTCGGTGTTTAACGTTTTACTCCCGGAAGTGTTGTGTATGTCTTTATTTAACACGGGAGATGTCGGTAAACGTCTCACGCTATATGGTACAAACCAGCACCGACCTACGTCTCGACTAGCGAAGTTTTCACCCCCCAGATTTTCCCCACCAGCGAGGTACTGTCCCTGCAGGGACAAGCTCGAAGCTCCCGGTTCGTCTCCCGGTATGTGTGGCGGTATAATGCGTGTAAATGTAAGGTGTGTAAGGCTGTGCAGTGTCATCAGTTGATGGCCTTAGCCACCTGAGCGTGTGTAAGGACGCGAACATAAGTATGCGCAGACTAATAGAACGTGGGGAAATGTTGTATTTCCGTGGCACTTTAGGCTCATTTCCAATAAAATATTTTATTTACACTTGAGAAAGTGTTGTAGTAATTAAAGGAAATATACTATTAGGAGAAAATATGACATATTTAAAGAAACAATTGATTTTATGTTAAATCATTTACAAGGTTAGCAGTTTGTTTGGAAAGCTTCATTAATTGATGTGTTTCAATTCTGCAAACTATCAGCAGAGATAGCCCGTATAAATTTGCTACAGTTGTTGTACCGTCTTAATAATATCGTTAAGTAGACGTTTTAATATTTCGCACATTTAAAGAAACAGCCTCTCTTAATATTTTCACATCTTTTTAGGAGTAAAAACATTAATTTGCTTTTTTAAATTATAGCTTTTGCCCCAAATTTTCAGCACTTTTGGACAAACATTGTTATAATAATTTTTCTTTTCGCAGAAGGTTTATATAAAAATGTCAATTCATTGCCAATACTGCAAAGAATGTACCCTTTAAATATTAATAAATTGTGAATAATTGTTTTTGAGAAAAGGTACATTTTTATAAAATAAATATATTGTCAGCAATTTCGACAATCGCAGTTTTGAAAAATCTGTACAGCACTACTATATGTTAATCTATATGCTCTTTGTTCATACGTTGGTAGCATTGGTCGTTTTCGCTAAACGACATAATCCTAAATAGACATAATTCTATGCAGTATCAAAAAACGGAGGCTCATGTGCACCAGCACATATAAACAAAAAATCATCCAGGTCACCTAAAAGAAAAATGTTAATATATATCCAGAGACAAAAGGTTTTAACCAATTGTTTACCGAAAAAAACAAATCGATAATTTAACACATTTCATGTTACTCTTCCCTTTAAACAAACGGTAAAATCACGAATTGATTATTTTTTGAAAATAAATAAGTATTTCGTAAAGCTACGGGACCCTTTCAAAATTATCAGAGAGCCCAGAGCCCCCCCCCCCACCCACCCCACCCCGTTCTCGCCAATGGGTGCGATGAAGTGAGCAGTGGAGGGCAGGGCGTGGGGCCTACGCGGTGAGCGGCGGGTGGCTTTGTCGCAGGGCGTCTCCGGTTGCGCCAAAGGGCACGTGGCGGGGCAGGGCCGTTCGGGGGGATGCGGGTGGTGCGGCGGGTGGATGTCGCAGGGGTTCCGGTTTGCGCCCAAAGGCAGTGCGGTGGCAGGGCATGGGGCGAGCGGGCTGGGGTGGCTGTCGCGAGTTGGTTTGCCCAAAGGCGTCGCGGGTGGCCTGTCGCAGGGGTTCCCGGTTTGCGCAAAGGCAGTGCGGCGGGTGGCTGTCGCAGGGGTTCACGGTGGTGCCGGCGACGATGGAGCACCGCGCGCTGGTGGCGCAGCGCCTGCGCAGCAGCTTCTTCCGCGACGAGCCCCTGATGCGCGCGCTGCGGCTGGCGGGCGGCGCGTCCCCGGCGCTCGAGGACTACGTGCTCAAGGGCCTCACGGAGGGTCAGCCGCGCCCACCCCGTCTCCCACCACTCCCCCGTTGACGAACAGACATCCTTCACTTCACTACAATACCGCCGTAGCAATATATAAAACCGTAACTACTTACGCTTGTCCCATACGCTGCCAATCCAAATATTCAAAAACCCGTAATCATTCAAAACTAATTTCTTATGACCATTACTAACGCCCCATGGTTCAGTTCCAAAAATCTGCTTTACAAATTAATTCAAAATTGAATCATTAGATCATAATATCATAAACCTTGCCACACATTTCTATCATAACATTCATCATATCCCCGCACTTTCCGAATTGAGACGGACAAAAATCCATTCCATTGTTTTAGAAACCAAATTAAATAGCCACTTAATGTATTCAAAATTAAATTCGAAACCATAAACCGCGCGGCGATGGTGTGACGGTTAGCATACCGGAGTGTTGTACCCAAGTTGGCGGGTTCAAAACCGATCGAAGCCGTGGGGATTTTTGAGGGCGAAAAAATCCTTCGTTCGTCTTCCTTCGGAGGGGAAGTAAAGCCGGCTGTCCCATGTTAGTAGATTTACTTGCATGTAAAAGATCCTCAAGCCTAAATGACACCTCTGAGCTAAATTCAAATCGCCTGTTTCTCGCCCAAGAAATATCTCCTTTCTCTCTAGTTGGTGAAAGGAGCGTAGTGAAATTTGCGTGGTCAGACGGAAGAGCAGACTTCATGGCCTGAGTCTCGCCACGTAAAATAGGGCATAAATTCAATTCAATCCAATCCATAAAACCATATTAGTGGACTCATGTTGCAAGTCCTTTTCCTTGTGTAGTATGTAATCGTAAAATTACTTAGTGAGTAAGTAACATAAGTTACATATGTAAGTTTTTAATAACTATCTATGTATTCACCTTCAGAAAAATAACAATAAAACCGCACTCCCACCGCCACACCATTTCAAATCTCATTCGTTGGAAGTGCCCCGGTGCGGAAGGGATAAGCTTACTGGCCTCTGAACCCCCCAGACGTTCACATGTACACTCCCATTATATTCAACAAATACAGTGCTTTAGGAAAGTCTCTTCGTAATAACACGAATCAGAGCCCCTTGCTAAAAATTTCATTTATGTTGGTAGCAACCAGATCACTGGGAAATAAGCAAAGGGGTCAGAATATTCAGCTTCTATTATGAATGTACAAAATTTACCTTTTTATTGCAAGCCGCAACTCGTGTTACCAACATAATTTCTAATACATGCACACTCACCAGCAAGATGCCACTGCAGAAAGAATTTTCTGGCGCGTTATCATTGCGCAAGAAAAAGAATATTTAAAAAATGTCAACTCCACTGCAAGTATTCTTTGGATAATTCTTACGTCACAGGCGGTAAAACATTTCATTTTAGGCAGATTGTAGTACATTACTCTCGCAAAAGTATTACATAGTCAAAATAAATTTCTATATGATTACCTCACGCCCCTGGTGACAAGATACTCAATATTTTGTCGTATAAGTGTAAGTACTTACTATAGAAAAAGTTGTATATTGCTAGATAAAACTATGTCGAGATTTGAATAAAAATGTCAGTGGTATCGGATACAATCAAAATGTCTGTCCTGTGAACACTAACATTTTAACCGTTAACCGGAATGTGTGTACCCTAATATATTTTACATGATGACACCACAAAATTTTAAAAAGTTCCTCCAAACGGTACAGATTTCAAATTTTTTTATTGAACAGACTTATAAAATGGCGAAGTCCAATTTCCATTCAAACTCCTAAATCTTCGGAAATTGAAAATGTTAAAAATTTTGTGAATCCCGTCCTTCAAGCTTAATCTTGAAGATGCAGGATTTTTCGAGTAGAAATGTGTTCTTCACAGTCCGATCTCGTGAATTTTAAGGCGATTTTTCTGAAATCATTAATATTTATACAGTAAATAAGCGAGTCCCTTTTTTATGAAAACATCTTTCTTTTTCACGATTCACCTTCTAAACAAACCGCAGCCTTCATACAAAAATGACACATCTCAAAATATTTATTCTGGAGTTGTTACTATTACACAATTACAGAAACTGTTCTTGACCAGGCAAAAAAAGTGTCGTTCTATAACTTCACTGTATGGGCGATATTTAGCGGCTATATGACTGATTCAGACACTAAAAGTGTCATAACTTAAACGAAAATCAGTTCTTAGGGGTTAATGCTAGAAATAACTAAAACACCGTTTAAACCTGGTTTTACATCTCATTAGTGCAGAAATATTTGTTCGGCTTAGTAAAGTTTCATTATTGTCACAAAGGTTTTTCGTGATTTATAGAAAACCTAACATTTTGAGTTGTGTCACTTTTGTAGAAAGGGTGCGATATCTGAACTACAGGAACAATTTAAGTGGTGTTTTGCCGCGGCCTAATGAGCCTTGATGAGCGCATTGTGTGGCGTGTGCGCAGGCCTCTCCTTAATGGCAGTGGGACGTGCGCCTGAAGATGTGCTGGGCATCTGCCTCAATGCAACAATTCATCACAACGAGCCTATGGCATCCTCGGAGGTACTGTCATGGTACTTAAAGATGATTTTATGCAGGACGTGACAACAGCATTAAATTAAATTAGTGACTAGAATAAAATGTTTATGATGGCTGACTTTAATGCACGAATTGGTAAAAAAAAGTAGATGATAAGATAGTGGGGCCTCGTGGGGATGACATTCTTAATGATAACGTAGGACGTCTTATCGAAACCTGTAATCCGTTTTTTCTCCAGAAAACAAATGGATTCTTTCAACATCAAGATATACTCCAAAAACATCGTTTCAACCAAGAAGAAATGTATTAGCAATTATAAATTACCTTATTGATCCACTTTATTTCTTTGTGATGAATTATATATTGAAGAGTAATTTGTCATAATTGGCTATGTTTGTACAATTTTGCTCGGATGAAGCTTTGTGGACGTCTGACAGACTGCAACCTTGGGGAGAAGAACACCTGCCAGGGATATAGTCGAATGTCAGGGGGTATGTATTGTCTACGGAGAGGAAAAAGGGATTTTGTGGTGACAATTGTTTTGGAAAACAAATTTACGACTATACAAAAATGTCAGTAAAGAGTCATAATAGGTTCCAAAATTATTTGATTCAATCATTGCATTTAAAACATTCGGATTCAAAATATTCAAGGTTTCCAGTATTATTCATTGTCAGTAATTGCATTCTACTCCGAGAATTCTGGTATTTTCCAAGTCAATAGTGTGGCTTATTTTAATCTGTATTTAGTCAGAGAATTTTGTTTGTTGATGAGTTCGTTAATATTGGGATAATTGTCATTAATTCTGAACTGAAACTGTCTCTTAGAGTGTACTAAATATTCACAAGAGTACATTAAACCAGGTACGTAAATAGTGCTTATTTTTTACTTATACGTATTGGTTGTTAATGTCTTCGATACGAAGTTACATATCGGCAAAACGTTCCTGGATCAAAAGGATCGTGGTTGCGAGGGAAAAATGTAAAAATATTCAATGGTGCTACCTCTTCTCTTTTGGAGGGAATTCTGGAATGGAAATATGAAAAGACCAACCGAGTCAAGTTAGCTAGTTAGTTAATTAGTAAATAAGTCAACCTGAATCATTATAATTACTTTAAAAAAATAAAATAAAATCATGAATACATCACAGGCTGAAGTGGTCCTAATGCTCTCGGGCATTTTGTTGTCGCTCGATCATTCAGGTCCGAATAAAATTAGCACCTAGTGGACATTTCGTGGTCACGCGATGACGCCAGCGCCGTTACCTAGGAAACAGCAAACCAGAAGAATCGGCATTTGTCCACGGTCATCTTAAATTAGGGCAAAAAATGTTGCAAATTTTACAAACAAACGTTGGGAACAAACTTAAAACGAGTTTCTCAACATTGCTTTCTTCTGTTCGCCTAGTTAGTGTTGAGAGCCCGAGGTAGAGCGCGCAGTAGGCAACAGAGCCGTCCCCCCACCCCACCCAAATGTCAGTCACATTCTAAGTTTATTCGTAATATAGAACCTTTGTGAATACGTAACAATTTTCGTTCTAATAAATGAATTTTGTTGCAATTCCTCTGCCCTGACCCGCAGTTCCTGAAGCGCGTGGGGCGCAACGGGCGGGCTCTCCTGGAGTTCGACGAGTTCTGCTTCCGGGAGAGCAACCTGTTCCGGCGCTACTTCGTCTCGCACCTGTTCGAGGTGCGCTACCTGGCGGTCGCCTCCCAGATGCGGCGCAGCGGCCTCGCCAAGGCGCTGACGCAGCGGAGCCTGCAGATGGCCAAAGAGCTGGGCTACCCCATGGCCGTCATGCACTGCACCTCGCAGTTCAGCTGCAACCTCGCCAAGTCGCTCGGGATGTCGGAGGCCTGGAGTCTGCCCTACAACGAGTACAACCCCAAGACGAAGCCCCGGCTGCGGCCAGCCTTTCCGCATACGCACGTGCGTATGATGGTGGTGAACCTTTAGTGACCAAACAAGCTTCAATCGCTAAAGATGTCGGAGTCTGGAGTCTGCCTTACAACGAGTACAACCCCAAGACGGAACCTCGTTTGCTGCTCATTCGCACGTGCATATGGTGGAGACCAATCCAGGAAATTGGCGAAGAAAGTCAGCGTTGCTAAATCTAGAACGTTTGTTGTGTACTCTTGGCATCCAACCGTCTGAGCCCGCCGTTATTGCCTGAATATCTGCACGTCGTAGAACACCTAGATCGATCCGCATCTGTCACTCTAAGAAGCGATCTATGCCTTTGATAAACCGCCTCAGTTTCATATTTAAAAACGTCGGGCATTGTACTTATTGGTACCCTGATACTGCAAGGGTGGCACATGATACCATGCGCATGGTACTATATTTCGACATGTCGAAAACTAGTATCGAACTGACTAAAGAAGTTCGTAACCAGTTTGACTGTTGTGTCTGCAGAGAGCATGGCCGATGGATTGCCTTGTTTTCGTTCACTTCTTTCATTCTATTTTATTGCTATCGCAGTTGGAGGGCAGTTTTGAATCCGAAATTATTGAAATATTTTTTAAATAATTGGCTGTAAAGTACTATGAAAAGATACCACAGCTAACTAAGCCCTCATGACAATTACTTGTAACATTTGATTTTAAAAAATAAACTTAAATAATTTTACATTTTTTTATTTTACAAATTGTTTGAATAGTAAATAGTTTATGAAGGTGCTTTGAATGAGTTATCAATTGGAGGAAATAGAACGAATATTTCCATGAATTATCATTAAACCCCACTCGGGTGGTCCGTATTCAGCATGCTTGTATTCTGTGAGGGTTCTTCCCGGGTTCGATTCCTGGACAGAGCTAGAATAGAGCTGTAGTTTTATAATAATAATGATGATAATGATATAACAGTAATATTAATAGTAATAATAATAATAATAATAGTAATAATAGTAATAATAATAATAATAATAATAATTATAATAATAAATAATCTGTTTCTTAGCTAGGTCAGGTAAGCTCGGTCATTCTCGCTACATGTCTCCCTCCCCCAGACGTGGATAATGAATAAAAACAGTGTCATGACCTCGACTGATTACTAGTGATTCCCAAACATTACCTTTTTCGACTCTGTGTGCTACATATAGCCAATTTTACGTTAACACCATAGAAACAGCTTTTCAAATGGCCATTGATCTGTAAATTTTGATCCAAAATACTTTTTAATTTAGAGAAGATTAAAGCTGTAAATCTCTACGCAAAGAAATTTTCGTCGCATAAATTAACTGTTTCAATACGATTGGCTAAAATTCCGACGCGCGCCATCACTGGCAACTACCCGCATTTGAGTCGCCCTGCTGC
Source organism: Gryllus bimaculatus (assembly GCA_017312745.1). Lineage (NCBI taxonomy): Eukaryota > Metazoa > Arthropoda > Insecta > Orthoptera > Gryllidae > Gryllus > Gryllus bimaculatus. The sequence goes on from BOPP01000424.1 coordinate 248,524, forward strand.
CCTGACTGATTTCTTTATTTATTATTAGGCTGCATTGGACATATTTGTAGAGGAATCAAACTGTGGGGGATGTTACTAGCCTCCAAAAAACACAATGTGCCATTTGGAAGTGCACGAGATATTTCCCCATCTTCGTTTCGGTGCGAACAACAGTGCCCATGACGTCACATCCGCTGGCCCGCCCTGCGCGCCGCCCGGGCCAGCGCCACTACAGGCGGCACACTCATTAATGCATTTAGTCAATAATCTGAGTCATAAGTCACATCTCAGTTGCAAAGTTAAGAAATCAAGTTCAATAGTCAACTAAAACTGAAATCTGACAAATAAGCAGTAAATATTTAGTCTACGCCCACAAACAATAGTGCATAAGTAGAAAGTGCTTCTCCTTCAAAAAGAGAGGTTTTAGTCAGGCCCTCCTTTTCGCTGGTTTTCGCAGCAAGTTATTTCGTTCAGAGAACCGTCACCAGAGTGTTTAGTGAAGCCTCAAGATAGAGTGCGCGCCTTATCCCGCACTAAGCTGGAATCCACAAAGACGCAGAAGTCAGAATTAGAATATACAGTAGCGACCATAAAACGTGTATTGTCCGAATATTTCTGAAGATTTAACAGCTACCAGATGACAGAGGAGAGGAGGTTCCAGTATTTAATCATAGGCTTCAAATTCTGATGATGCCACTGCAGAGTTGCCAACAATTATTAAGAAGAAAAAAATGAAATGTAACAGCGAGAAACAACTGAAAGTTTAAAAGTGTTATTCTTAGGTTACACATCGTGTGTGCAGTTCTGTGACGCCTACTGTTGTGTGCTCATATTCCGAGTTCTTTCTTTCTATTGCTGCTGCTCTTATCTGATGCGAGAACGACCATCTAACTGCTGCCCGAGCAAGTGGCAACATCGTTTTACTCTACCCCAGCTGTCAAGTAGACAAATATTTTACGGATAATAGTTCGTACACATGACTGAAGAATTGTGACAGTGAATAGAATAATTGAACTTTATATACACAATTTAATCCTACATTAAACATTCTAGTTATAACATAAAAGTAATAAAAATTTATTATAAATTGAAGCAACACCTACGATGAACAATTGGTGTAAGAGTGTTAGTTTTACAAATCTACGGCGCGTGTGCTGCTTACATTTTTGGGTCCGTGATGCTTGCACATGAAAATGCCAACAAATCATTAACAGAGTTTTGCAAATGCAGAAGAAGCGTTATTACGTCTTTGGTTACGCATCGTGTGAGGAGTTCTGTCGCCTACTGTTGTATTCCCTTATTGCTTTTGAAAAAAGAAAAGGTGGCTTTCCAGAATGTATTGAGTACACCTAGGTAGAGAGAGAGTGAGAAAGAGAGGAAGAGAGAGGGAAAAAGAGAAAGAGTGTGAGAGAAAGAGAGAGAGAACCTTCACAAAAGTTCCTTTGTAACAAGTAAACTTGGCATAAAATATTTTATGGAAATCAAAGTGGTCCCATGGGGCACTTTTACAAAATTGTCTTGAAATGTCCCTTTTATCTCCGTAAGGTTTCACATAAGTTCAAAAAATACTCTTTAATTTAAAAATCAAATTGTAAGGGATATCAAATTGTATGTAAGGACATTTCTTAAAAATTACTTTATTGCCCCTCTTTTAAAATTAAAAGCAAGCACGTCGCGCCAGGAGTTGCGAGGATAACGAAGCCGATATTGTGTTATCATTTGTCATTCTTAATTTCGCCTCGATACGTCCAAGTCAAAAAATTACATTTACGTAATTTTTCAAAAAGAGAAAGACTTTAGAAACATGGCGTTTATGTCATTGTATTGATTACATTTACCATTATCCCTACCAAAACATTAAAGAAATATGGTGCCATATTTGAGAAAATCTTGTTTTTTTTATTTTTTTAAATTGCACATTTTTCACGCAATATTGCCAAAAACTACTAAAATTTTCAGACACGTGTACATGACCTTTTTGAACTATTTATGGATAAGGAATTTTAATTGAATTAAAAAGCCTTATCTTCAATTTTGTACTTGCAGACTCAGAAGAACATTCAAATTTTTCCAAATTTCGAAACTTTACTCAACCGTAAAAATCGAACCTTTTTCATTTTTTTGAGTTCTTTAACTCTATTCTTTCAAGAAATTTAAAGAAAAAATTTGAGCCGTTTTTGGAAAAAATTGAAAATGTCTGGGGGCTTTCATGTTAAGTACCCCCCAATTTTAAAGAATATTGTTCAAAATCTCAAAAATTTGACTCAAGCCTCATGGACAGGGGTTTCATCAATTTAAAAATAAAACTTCGAATGGTTTCAGCTCTTGTAGTGTTCACAGACTGACAGAGGGTCGGACGCACAGACAGATCAACAGAGGGACAGACGGACGTTTTCAAAATAAAAAAAAACTTTTCAGTATCAGAGGGGCTCCAAAATGTGAATTTCCGTTGAAATCTTGAAATCGGTTTTCTGCAACATTACATAACTTTCCCTAAACAACATATTATTCGTTATATACGCATGTACACGAAAAAACGTATTGTGGTTTTACAGAATAGCATAGACTTCCCCTAATTAGTTTCCTTTGGTCACGGCTAGCTACTCTGACTTGTCACATTCTTGCTAGTTCCCATCTATCGGCACCCAAAGTACATTTTTTATATTTTCTTAATTTTTCGATTTTCTAATTGTAGAGCGAAAATATTATTTTAGAACATTAAAACCAGTACAAACTCGTCATAAATGGCAATTTTCTATGAAAAATTTGGAGCCATGTTTAAAATTGGCGTTGAAGCGCTACTGTAATTTCGAAATTTTAAGCTCTTCTTCACAGAATTTTTTTAGTTATCAAAATGCTTCATTTGAAGTCATTTGATGAGCTACATCTTCACAAAAGTTCCTTTGAGATATGTAAACTAGGCATAATTTTTTTCATGAAATTTAAAATGGTCGCATGAGGCACTTTTTCAAAATTGTCTTGAAAAAGTCTCTTTTTGTAACTCCTTGAATTTTCACTTCATACGTTCAAAAACTGCATCTCCACTCCAAAACGGTATGAAATATCAAAATGTGTGTAAGGACAGTTCTTAAAAATTACTTTATTACCCTCTTTTAAAATCAAAAGCATAAGACCGTCCAGGGATTGCTGACATTGTGATGTCGATATTGTGATATCATTTGTCATTTTTAATGGCACCTCAAGATACGCCCGATCACAGCACTCGCATATATTCTCACATAAACCAATCTGTCAAAATTAAGAATCAAAATAGATACTGCTTCTGAAACATTTGGCCTACTCTTGCCTGCCCTCGTGCAGTATTTAAACTCTGAATGCGAGAATACGTACGGAGCTACAAAATTAACGTGAGGGGAATTAGACAATATCTTGAATACAAATGCTTCAAATGTGTTTTGATCTAATTCGTTTCGTTACGGAGGGACCTTCGAATTTGTTTAGCATAGATTTTTGGAAGCCTCGTAAACAATGGTGATTGTTGCCGCCGTTGGGTAGCAAAGGACACTGTACCTATGGAGTACTACTCACTCGAAAGAAGTGTTCCTAGGAAATTAGTTTATCGGTGACGAGTTCTACTCAGTACTGAAGTATATTTGTTTAAAATATTGAGTGGTTGGAGCCATACCTAGAATTTGTGGATGCACGATATTGTGGCAGTGGCTCAACGAGCGTCAACCGATTGAAAAAGTGAAGAACTGCAGTTGTGTTGTCAGCTTATGTAAGTGGCACGGATTGAAGCGAAGTTTAACAGCACTCTTCCCTCTGCAGGTCTCCTACACTTTGCGTGTCTTCACAGTAATGGGGTTTAGAGAAAAATGTGGCTAAGTGACATTGTGGTTACCCAGATATGCCGGAAATTTACGCAAATGCACGTATCTTCAAAACGCACCTGATGTGAATTAGACAATCTAATCGATGCAAATGCTCCTTATTTCAATAACTTAATTTTTCAAATGGTTTTGATCTATTGCATTTTACCATAGAGGTAAATTTCTGATTGTTTAGCATAGATATTTTGGGAGGCTTGCTAACAATGGTGATTATTTCCACCGTTAAGTAGCAACGGACACTGCACCTATGGATGACTGATCATTCGAAGAGTTCCTAGGAAATTAGTTTATCGGTGACGAGTTTTACTCAGTACTGAAGTATGTTTTGTTTAAAATATTAATGAGTGGTTGGAGGTATACCTAGAATTTGTGGATGCACGATATTCTGGCAAAGGCTCAACGAGCGTCAACCAATTGAAAAAGTGAAGAACTCCAGTTGTGTTGTCAGCTCATGGAAGTGGCGCGGATTGAAGCGAAGTATAGCGGCGCTCCTCCCTACGTGAACCTACCTACACATTAGGTCTCTTCACAGTTGTCAGGTTTAGAGGAAAACGAGGCTAACCGACATTTTGGGGAAATATATGTTTAGCACATATTTGTACTGTACAATTTGAGTGAAATTAGAGAAAAAAATCCTATCTATTAGGACTGCTAGTGATAAAGTTGCACTGCTTTCACGATTTGCTTTTTTTTCAGGAGGATAGGTGACTAAGTTAACAATTTGTACCTAAATCATTATACAACAAGTCCAACACTTCCTTAAGTATATGAAGTGGAAGAACCTTTAATATAAGTACTACTGAGGAAGGTGTCACCCTTCCTTTATGATTTCAGTAAAACGTACTTTCGACCCTATCCAAGAAGAAAAAAACCAAAAGAATTGAAAACCAAATAATAAAGACACAAGCATGACAAACAGGTCCAAAAGGAGTTGACGATTATTGCTTATGGGTTTTTTACTGAAGGCGATAGGAAAATTAGAACTTATTTTATATAGCTTGTATTAAGATGATTAATGGAGAAAATGAGGTAGAAACGAAACAATTCATTATGCTATCTTTACTAACCAGTTTATGTATCTTTATTTGTCATTATTACGACAAGTTTTTGGGAGGAGAGCTCCGCCTATTGAGCTAAGATAAAAGTATATACGTCTCAATAATATAGTTCAATATAATGTAATAATATCCCTCGGTTGACTCATGGATATCGTGCTACCTTTCTGTGAGGCAGCCTCCAAGCTGTAGTTTTGTAGTGTAAAACAATTTGTCTGTTTCTATAGCGTGATGAAAAGAAAAAAATCAAGCAAGCCGTACTAACTAGTCCGGTGAAAGAAATACGTCATCTTAGCAACATTTCTCCATTACCCCCGCCGTTGATATTAAAAACAGTTCCTAGAGCCAGAAAAACCGCTAGCTAGCAAAAGTCGGATTAACCCGATTCTAAAATGCCAAGTATGTACATTCATACATACCCTGCGATACACGCGTGTGTTTAGATTATAAGATGGTAAATAAAACTAGTTTAGTACGCCCAAAAAAATCAAGTAAAGAAAAGTAAAAGTAATCTCATAAATCTTATTAATAAAATATCTTATTTATCTCGATCTCATATTTATCACACTCAGTGCGGGTCCCACTCTGACGCAGCTTGTCAACGCCATCCGCCAATTTCAAGATGGCGGGGGGCTGCCACCAATGAGGCTGCAGTTTTGCCGCTGTATTGACGCTGCTGCCTCCGGTGGCGAAACGCGGAACCACGCTTCATCCTTCCGTCTCCGGGGACGTAAGAGGCGGTGAGTGCAGTTCCAGCTTTACAGACACTGCGCATATTGACATTAGGGAGTTGGCGCACGTCATAGCGGGCAGCAATCGACAGAACTTTTGAGTGTCTGCGCATACGCCAACTCGAAATCGAATTGGCCGGATTTCACGGACGACTTATATCGCATGGTAATCGATCATTTGGCAAGTTTATATGGACTGTTTAATGTTTTCGACAGGGGCGGCAGAGTGTGCTATTTGTACTTCCATGGTGTTATATCATCATTTGAAAATATACGAAAGATGGCGCCTATACTTCATTTTTCATAGCATTTACATCTCTTTTAATTATTCACCTGTTTGCTATCTTATAGCTAATTTGCAGCAAGTTTCAGTTAATGTGTCTCTTCCACCAAGTTGTTTGGCATTTTTTCATTTCTTGTTTTTCGTGTCATTTACTAATCTTCTAGTCCTCGTTCTATTCTGAACATGCCACAGAATTCTAATTTTTTCAACATCTAAATCCCCATATGTTTCCCTTTTTGAATCACTTTCTAATCGCCATCACCTAAGTAATAGGCATAACGAATTCGTCTTGTTTGTTCTAATCTCTGAAATATTTTTTCTACTTCCAAACACTCCATGACACCACTATATTCCTCAATGTTTTTGGCGCAAAAATGTTTTTAGTTTTTGATTATAGCACATTAGTGCCTATATTTTGACAGTCACTTCACATCAATAACTTTTATATTAAAATCATAACATCTTTTCACTTTTTTAGATGTCATTCTTGATGCACTCTCATGTTAAATATCACATTTTATAGACATTATGGATGCTAAGGCTCTCATGGAGTTAAACTCTTTAATAACTTCAATGCATATAACGTTGTCAAAAAATTACACTCAACAAAATATATAAGAACTTAGACATTACACTAATATTAACAATCATATGACCACTTTTGAAGATACTATAAAAAGAAAATTTCACTTGCTTCTGCTAGATAATTTAACATTTTTCCAAAAGTCGATGGTGCGAATCTTCCACCATAAGTTACAATTGTTTCCGTGAAATACTAAGCTTTAATATCACTCTTATTTAGGTTCAACGACTGCCAAAAAACATCCTTTAATCAAATTTCTTTCTTTTTCCTATGTAGAAGAGGAAAAATATCTGTGTCAGGGACAAACCCGAAAAAATAAATACAACGTAACTTTCACAGACGCAAAATATCAACAGAAGCAAATACACATATAGAAGTTACACGTGTATACAAGTTCCGTTTTCAAGTCCATATAGAACAACAGTTTTACAGCGAAGACAATATATTCTAAAGGAAATTTCCTTAGCAACAAATAACCCAAAATTAACCACAAATGAAGGAAAACAGAACTGGAACCGATAAAGTCGGTTAATGGACAAATGGGTAACATATTCAAATGGATGTGTGCAGGGAGAGGGTTGAATGGTGAGAAAACTTTATAAATTCTTCAACTTCTTCTCTTCAATTCTTCAACAAAGATTGGTTACTTTCGAAACAAAACAAAACAAATTTTTGTCGAAACTGATTACAGTTTGCTCAAGCCATTTTCAACAACATTTATTTTTGTGGCTTAAATGTTTTCTGTACAACTTCAATCAATTAAAGATCTTTAAGATATGTCACATACATTTTTGAAAAATGGGTAACTGTATGGTAACAACACTAAGAGGAGGAAACGTTTCGGTATTCGGGAAAATATTAAACGTGTTAAACAATATTAAGGAAATATAAGTTTTACTAGCTGAACCCGTGAAATTGCATCACAGAAGGATGTACTAACGAAACGTTAAGACTGAAAATACTGCATATCCATAAACACACATTGTTTTGTATGTACCAAGATATTTATACATTATACATTTTCATTGTTTTGACTTATAACAAGAAATACTGCCATCAATCTTACGATAATGTAGTAACAAAATGTATGCAATACAATTTTCGGATATAAATCAGAACTCTCTCAGCGCTTTAATATTTTGCGTAGATACCACAAGAATGATATATAAGAAAATATACTGAATATTTAAAAACTGATAGACACAATCAAACGTTTTGACGAACAAAACGAGATGTTCTCTAAGAAAGAAGAACTGCTCCTCCATTTACCACGAACTTGCCAAGTTGCGCATTACGATTCCGTTTCATCTGCGCATTTCAAATAACGCAAATTTTATAGCTTTTCCTCAATAAAGGAAAGCTGTGATATATTCAAAGTAGAGAGACATCCATTACTTATTTTTCTCTCTTTTGTAGATACCTCAATTGTTTAAAATCCTTCAGTTGAAATCAATTTTGAACGATTTCAAAATCGTTATTTTGGGAACTGGAACTCTTGGTATTATGAGCCTACGCGCACAAGCTAATGTAAAATCGTTTTCTTATATTCAGAAAAGAAAATTTGAAATGGCCGATGTCTATAAATACAAACACTCATACCTACTTACAATATTATTGAAATATTGAAGGTAGGTAGATTTATGAACCTAAAAATATGTGTGCCGATTTTATTTTATCCCTTTCATATTAAAAGATACTACATGTCTTTATAATCTAAAAGTACTATATTTCGTTCTTGAAACCGCAGCGTTCGATTAACAATCATTCGACGCAATGGAATTTTTCACCATTCTAAATTATGATTGAGTACCGTAATTTTTATTCTCGACTATTTAGTCTTGAGCCAATATATCCCGTGGTCCGAACTATTTAGGCAAATATATTATTAGAAAACATATTTATCATAATAGAAATACGATACGTAAATAAATAGGTATTTCCGTTTTTTTCGTCTTATGCATACCTAGTACATCACTAGGCTATTTACTCTCTCAGTAGCAGAACTCAGTAGTAGACCTCCCGCGAGGAAGGACAGCGAAGCGCAGTAGTCGAACGCCCGCGTGTTGGCACATGCCCACGCAGTGGCGAACGCCCTCGCTGTAAGGGAACCCCAACGCAATAGGCTCATACACATAATAGGATTTTTCTTTCCTTTAGAGTAATTCTTCCACACATTAGTTGTCCCGCGCGGTAGGTAACGCAGCGCAACAGGCGAACGCCCGCGTGTTGGCTTATGCCTGCGCAGTAGGCGAACGCCCGCGCTGCGGGGTGAATAGTAACGCTGCAGGGAACCCCTGTTTGATATAGTATTTCTTCCCTTGGTAATAGTGTTTCCTTCTATATTAGATCTTCCGCGAGGTAGGCCAAGAGGCGCTGTCGGCAAACGCCCGCGAGTTGGCTTATACCCGCGCAGTGGGCGAACGCCCCCGCTGCGGGGTGAATATTAACGCTGCAGGGAACTCCTTTTTTTTATATTTTCTTCCCTTGCTAATAGTGTTTCCTTCATTATTAGATCTTCCGCGAGGTAGGCCAAGAGGCGCTGTAGGCGAACGCCCGCGTGTTGGCTTGTGCCCGCGCAGTGGGCGAACGCCCGCGCTGTAGCGGATCGCTAAGGAAGTATGGTAGGCTATTTCTTTGCTAGTAGTAGAACTCCCGCGCATAATTAGATCTGTGTATTTTTTGATCGTAACCCAGTAGGCGAGCGTTTTCGGATTGGCATTTCCATCGCAATAGGGCATGGCTGTGCAGTAGGCGTACGTAAACGTTGATTGTTTAACTGTTATCATTTGGACATTTTATTTCGTTCTTATTTCTGCAATTTCCTCCTTACTCTGTTTTTTGTTCATTCGTTTTATACTTACGTTTACGAATACGATTACACCATATTAAATTGCTCATTTCCAATACCAAGTTTAGGACGGTTTAGTTCAAATATTTAATAAGAAACATCATGAAGAGTAATCTTCATATTCATTATTTTCGCTGCAGGAAAAATTTAAATTTTGTGAGTGTCCAAATATACAGAGGTATACGAAAATCAGACATAGCCCATTTTAAAATGCTTTGTACAATTTGAGATACAAATACCAAATATTGGATACCGTTTTTAATCAGTTTTTGAACTTTTCAACTACCCTTAATTTATGTACCTCCAAAATAATTTTAAAAACTTCAAGGTTATATTAGAGTGTCCTAATAGTTCGGTATGATCGATCAACGAAATATATTTTGGTGGAAATTCTATAAAAGATTTATGCATTAGTGTTGTCCACAGGCACACGCACGGGCATTCGAGCGAAAGTCAATTTTCACGTTGTGACCTGTGACCGGTCGCGGATGTTTTATGTGACCACAATGAATACAAAGTGACCACCCCGCTTGCACGGAATAAAGAGAAAATTGTAAACAGATTCTTTATTTACCGACGTAGTGTGCTACCAATCAAAAATGACTAAGAGCATACCTCGTTGGCTGTGATGTGGTGGTAGAGATATGAACTGGTGTTATATGAACCGGCATGATGAATTAATTACAAAATATACAAGCACTAGTGAGCGAAGATTTTTACGCGACTGAATTTGATTTTTTTAAGTGGAATTATATAAAGTGCTATAAAACATCTGGAAAAAGCTCAGTTTATAGAAGATAAATATCCTAGAGACTTAATTATTTATTGTAATAATTAAGAACCTATTCGAAAATGTACAGTTGAACTCTCGTCGCATTACTCATCAGATGTTCTTAATTTGCTCATTTCAGCTTTTATTTTCCTTTTTTTCGCCTTTGTTTCTTTTATCTATTAACATCATATTTCCAACAAATACACACACACCATACCCATTAACGAGATCAGATCGACCTCAATAGTTATTTAACTAGATCATTC
>BOPP01000424.1:258953-275178 GCA_017312745.1 Gryllus bimaculatus
GGGGGGGGGGCAAAGAAGGCTTGGCTTGCAAGGAGAGTGGAGATGTTGCGTGAAAGTATATACTACATGAAGTACTAACCCGGCGGAATCGAGTAATATAGAGGTAATATCAGAAGGGTAAAGAGTGATAAACATAATGACATGGTGATACATCAATAGTGAAAGGGATAATTTTAGGGGGAAAGAAAGTAGAAATCTTGGAAGAATTGGTGTCGCTTGCCAATGACCGTCACGTGGTGAACTAGACTGCCTCCGATTGCGACTGGGACAGTGACATTGCATGGAGTGATGCCAAGGCATAGTAGTGTGAGACCATCTACATGCAAGAGATATGTTACTGAATATCAGTTAAGGCATTCGGGAGGCAACGTGGAGTTTTGTTCATGTATTGCAAGTGAGCATCGGCGGCTACGTGTGTGGGACGCCTCCAACCCGGACGGCGCCGAACCATAGGAGAAAGCTGCATGAACAGACATCCGGCATTCATAAGTATCTGGATAAAGTTGTATAGTGTGATATTATTTAACCACTAGTGGGGAGATAATTGAAACCTTTGTAGCTTATTTGTATAAACTGGGTAATAGTGTGTGTGAAAGTCATATAAAAACCCACAATATTAATCATTATAATGGCAAGGTAAAGAAAAATCAGGGGCTCCTGTTAAAATTTAAACATTTGTAACTGAAATTATCACAAATGAGATATTTTATTAATAATAATGAATGTGAAATTTAATGTTAGGATTAGTTCGTATTGTGAGTGTTACAATATTAAAGCAGAAGTCGTAAAAAATTAAAGAAATTGTAGATGGCAGGTATTAATAGTTTAAAGCTCTTGATCAAGGAATCAAGGTGATCACCAATATGAGTATAATCATCATAAACCCATAAACAAGAGGTTGAATATAGGAATTTATTAAACATACATGCCTGAAATACCGATAATATGATGTCAGGAGCCTTTGAAAATAAATATGATTTTTTTTTAAATAATATTTTATTATTGATTTAACACATATGATCAATTAAGTTATCCCCATTATCAACATAAAATAATAAATAAAATAATATATTGTGCTATGGGTTTTTGAGATTCCACAAGTAATTTGCAGGAGCTAATGCTCGCTCTCTCCGATTACCGGTCTCGAGGGCCCAGTCTAGTCTACAAGAAGCCCAGTCTACAAGAAGCCCAGTCTACAAGAAGCCCAGTCTACAAGAAGCCCAGTCTACAGGAAGGCGAGGGAAAGAACAGTAAACCAGGAACCTTTGCTACGATTCCAAAGACTCGAGGCGGAGCAACGACACCCCGTCATGAGCAGCATTGATAAACAGGTGGGAGAGAGCCGACTCACGCCCACGCACGGACGGTTGGCAGGTACGGGCCCCGTTAAGCTACGTTCCTTTACTACGGCAGTGAAGAGGGTAATTTCTATACGTAGTTTTTTTCTTATCATCAGTGGAAAACCGAGTGAGCTGGTATATAGTAAAATAATCATTAATTACACATTTCCAAATTTATTCAAATCCTACTGTATAGAAAATATTCTTATCCAGGAAATTTGGGTGAAATTATACCTCACTAGCGAAGTATCCTTCTGCACATTTGAACTCCGTTAGATCCAAACTCCGTCGCCATGCGCCGGGAAAAAAGGCACCCTCCTCCTAATTCCTGGTTGGGAAATGAATGTTAATAGAGCGAACTATTTCAATTATAAGAGTTAGGAATTGGGTATTAATTTCGCTTGAAACTAATCCATCAGTGTTTTTGTCACCACGAACGCTGTGTACCACACATCCATGAGTGATTTTTATGGCAATCAGTTGTAACTAGGTTTATAATAATATAACAAGCTGTAGGAGAGAGACATCAAAAGAGAATTGGTTCTGTAATATGCTGAGTTTCTTTGTGTTGAATTGGATAATAGTGTAAATGCACCTTGGAAAGTATAAATTGTTCAATATTTACGGGTACTATTAACCTTTCATATTTCCATGTGGGGAGTTCTATTTCAATTACTTGTAAGAGTAAATGGAAAAACATAAACATTTGATTAAAAAATTACTTAGCTTACGCACTGAAAGAAAAGTTTTGCATAGTGGTGCGGCGATTAAAAAAATATTTGATTGTGTGTAAAGTAAAATTGAATGTGATGGAGGTATAACTTCTTGATTGTGTACTTGTGTTTATGAGAACTGCATCTTTAGCAAACCTACTCCCAAAAGATAATTAAAAATCATCTCCAAATCCGACTTTAATCGCTAGCTAGATCCGGGGCAGACTGAACAAAGAACGTCCAAAATATTTACAGCAGAATTGATTAATTGATGTAACTGAAATTCGATTTCAAGGTACCAAGGACAAAAAATGTACTAGACAAACTGCTAGAGTATGTATTTTATTAAATGTGAAAGCAAGAATTATCCATTATTTCGGTATTAGAAATCCGCAATACGAAGTTTTCCTGTTGACAATCACCCCTTTTTGCCGGAGCATTACAACACTTTATCTTTCCTTCCCGGCCGGTGTCGCCGCCGCCTCCAAGTCCGGGGTGTGGTTGGGCGCCGGGGCGGCGTTCACCTGCCTGCACCGCGTCGCCTGCGAGAAGCCCGCCGACGCAGAGGCAGTACGCCGGCGCAGCCAACACCCTGCTCAAGGGCGCTCATGCTGCACTCGTAAGTCATCCGACTCGTAACAACAAGTGTTTCCTTGGTTCAAACAGGGAAATGTGGCTCAGGGCATCAACTCAGCCATTGCAGTGCCTCGGACCGCGAGGTACTTAGAGTCGAATCCCGACTGTGGGCTGATTTTCGAAAACTAGCTACATAGCTAGGTTCGAATTCATTCTGTGTCTGCGAGCGAGAATTCTAGTGATGCGGCGTCTCTAGTTGGGTAATTATTTCGTGGATCTCCGATCAACACCAGGCGAATGCCGGAGCAGTACCCTAACAAACGGGACACGCACGTTGTTTCCTTCGTAATCCTTGTCCAATCCTCATTCCATACTTACTCACACTAACATGATCGACACTATACGTCTGGAGACCAGCCGAGAGTTTGGAACTTGTGTCCTCTGGAGCGCTGTACCGCTGGTGGGAGATACCTGGTTAGGGACTGCCCTGTTAGCCGACGGTATGTTGCCGCCGTATCTCGTCAGTGAGAAAGACCACAGCTACTTTCTGCGATAAAGCATGCACTACACTAAGGGGATAATTGACCCTAGCCGATAGCGCGCGGGAATCACTAAACAATCAATCCTTAGTTTAATTCAATTTTTCTTTATTTTACGGTCTCAGTTATTAGACATTCACTTCCGCCTGACCACGCATATAACAGTTCTCCACGATTCTTTCGTTATCTAGTAGCCAAAAAAGAAGCACTCAGGCGACGAAATGGGAGATAAGAATTTAGCTCAGAGACTTCATTTAGACTTAAGAATTTAAACATCCTCTGAATCTGCAACGGGACAATCGGCTTTACGTTCCTTCCAAAGAAGGGCACATGAAGTATATTCTCGCTTTTAAAATCAACGGCTTTGAGCGGAATTGAATCCGCGAACTTGAGAATAACAGTCCGATATGGTGACCGTAACCAACGACATAGCAACACCACCACAGTTTAATGTAACAGTGACGTAAATACACACGTGAAACATTTGGAGTCAGACTATTCTAACACACATTCCGTTGTTTTGACAAGTTACGTATTTATGAACATACGTCAAGAACTTACTTCTATAGTAACGTACATACCGATACATTTGTTTGTTCCTAAGATGCAGAAAAATGTCTGATTCTGGAAATGGTTGTATCTAGAAAATAACAAACATTTAATTGCGTCAGTCTGACGCTTGGGTAGCGAATTGAAGTGCTAATCTTCTTTATCACTGTTTTTCACAAATAAAAACTATTTACATTAGAATTTATATTCATCTGATAATTCTATGTAAACTATAAAATAAAATAAAATTTTAAATTAATAAATAATTTTTTTGGAATACATAAATGTAAAAAGAAAGAAAAAAGGAAGATAAATACAAATATCTATGAAAATTGGCATGGGGAAGAATATAGTTCATATTGAAAATTTTCACATTTAGTCTTACACTTCCAGAAAGAATTCATTGGTTTTCTCCAAAAGTTTACACAGGAGAAAGGCACAGCACAATAAATAACCCTCTTAACAATATATTGTTGAGTAAACTAAAAAATAGGAAATAGTGAAAATGCACTTTGGAAATAAGAGCAATTCCGGTAAATGCGTAGTCACGATCAAAACATTAATGTACCTAGGCGTAGGACATAACATGAACGTACACGGTAAAACAGCGTCAACGTGAACACAGCCACTCATAGATATGGACAAATTAAGTACTTGTCATACAATTTCTGTATACAAACCAACGACAGTTAGAACAATGGACGCATAATGTCTGTACGGTAGATACTGTGTACGCTCTGAATGCCACGACTACTTTTCATTACTTGCTTACCAGTTCCAAACCTGTATCAACATCTGTAAACGTTCGTGTTGCAGGGTGGTGCCGTACAACCCCAAGTACGGGAAGATCGTCAGCGATCTGCTGAAGGCCGTGAACTTCGGAGCAAATGTTGGCGCATGCGCAGAACGATTCGGTCTCCCCACCACTTCTGGCCTCGGATGCGATCGGCTATTGCCGTCAAATTCCGCTGATGATTTTTTGTTGTGAAGTGAAAATAAATGTCTGCGGAAATCAATATGTCATAGTGCACTGAATAAAAAATATTAAAACGACATATCAAGACTTCTCTATTGCAAAATTTACTTCTTCTAACATTCAATGTACAAAACGATATAAAATTATCTGAAAAGTAAATTTGGTGTCCTGATATCACAAATAATATATCCACATATCTATTTAATAGTGAGTGCCTTCATGTTTTTATTAGGATGTTGTTTCTCTTTCATAGACACTGCGTGATTGAAGAATTGATAACTTTAATACACGTCTCCCTTGCAATATTTCTCTCTCTTTGCAGGTCATAATGTGTACAAGCGTGTGTATCACAAAGATATTGTCGTAAGTACGAACTCAAGAAAATATTTTCACATTAACAATCGAAACATCCATTCTCTATTCTGTAACACATCTCTCGCTTCTAGTTTAACCATCATACACCGAAATTTTCTGACTATATAAATAGGTAAAAACCAGAATGGTATAAATGATATTAAATAAATTCTTTCTTTTTTAATGTATTGTCTTGGATGTAATGACCAATTGAAATGTCGTGGTTTTGATGATGAAACAAAACACAATGACTTTACAGTAATATTGACTTAAATAAACAGTGTGCTCAGAATTTATAAAATGTCGCTTATAATATTTTGAGTTTTACCCAGTTATATAATACACTAACTTATTTATATTTATATATATGTTTCTATATATGTTATTTCTATTTATATATATGACATACATTATATATATATATATATGACATACATATATGTGTGTGTGTGTGTGTTTTGATAAAAAAGTGCAAGTGCCTGCACGTAACGAAAAACAAACACCGCCTACATTGTCAGCTTTTTAAATTGCATGACGTCACACGTTTAGTTCGGATCATTTGTAGATGGCACTAAAACCATTACCCCGTTTTGTCCGCCAAGTTTCACACCCCTGGCGTCGCCCTCTTCAACGGGCGTCGCGGAACGGACAGAACCAGAACACTACATATGTCACATCCGGTCCTTATTCAAATTCCATACAGTAGCCAATCAGAGTTCGGATCGACGCCATATACATCTGTTCAACACTAACTCGCTCTAGCGGTGAATCGGTAAACTACTCATTTTGAAATTTCTCTTCGTTCGAACCGGATGATTGCCGTTGGACTACTTCCTCGACGACAAACGGCGGTGCGTTCAGGTGCTCTTTGTGGCGCCGTTAACGGGATTTACCGGCGAGTGAATTCGAGAAATTTTGTGGTTTACAGCTACGTTTGAAGTCTGAATCGTGCATTATGGCTTCGAGAAAGTGCTGGGTGTTCAATTGCAAAAATGCGAAAGCGAAATTAGCCATTAAAAAGTCTACTTGGTTACCCAAGATATGTGAAATACGAGGGTTGCCTTTTATATTTCAGGATTAGAGAACAAAACCAAATATTAATCATCGCAAATCACTTTATTGTTTTTCAAAATATTCCCCATCAAGATCTACACACTTTTGCATGCGTTTGAACCAATTATCGAAGCACTTTTGCCACTCTGATTGAGGTATCTCCAAAACATTCATTCTGATTGCCAGCAAACCGCTTCTTCAGGTGTCAAAAACGTTGACCTCTCAGTTTGTTTTTCACGTACGGGAATAAAAAGAAGTCATTCCGATGCCAAGTCAGGACTAAACGGCGGATGACCCATAAAATCGATGTTTGTGGTGCTCAAAAATGCAGTTGTTGAGCCGATGTGTGAGAAGCTCGGCATTGTCGGTGGTGAAGTGATCCGTCTTCGTCGGTTGTTTTCCTGATTTCTGGAAGACAGCTGGCAAAGCAATCGTTGTGTACCACTCAGAATGACTGTTCTGAGTTGTTCTAATGGTACGGCGTGGCGAACATGTCCAGTTTTTTTCGAAAAAAGGCGACCATCTGTTTGGATGTGCTTCGTGCGCGAACAACTTTTTGTAGGATTGTGCTCATCTTGAAACACCCATACTGTCGACTGCTGTTTTACTTTCGGGCTCATAGGGCGTAAAATCCACGAATTCATCACCTGGTCACGATATCATAGACGTGTTTCAAAGTATCGCGATCGTATTTTTGAGCATTTCTTTCGAGCAATCGACACGAGCCTTTTGAGTGATTGACAAATGTGTGGAACCAACGAGAACAATTTTTTGACAGTCAAATGTTCATTGCAATATTTAATTGCAATGCAATATTGCTGGTCCCACTAATGCCTAAGGTTGTCTCAATCTCACGATAGTTTACATGACGATATTTTAATATCAGTTCACGCACAGCATCAATGGTTTTCCGGAACAACAACTGATTTTTGGACGACCTTCGCGGAAATTCGTCTTGGAGTGAAACTACGACCACGATTGAATACAAACATTATCATCGATAAACACTGGTCCTTGATGGAGTTTCATCGCCAAAAATTGAATTAAGTTTATTCCATTGGCACTTGTTGCTGATGTTAATCCACGTCGAAAGTGCTAAAAAATAATCGCCAGAAAAATGTTTCAGCGATTTAATTCCCATTTTTGGGCCAAAATAATTCTTTTAAGTTATTTGTAAATCAACACAAATAGGCGCTCGTATGTTCAAAAACTTCTGGTTCGTATTAACCTCCAAAACATCCAACTGTTACGATAGAGCTATCAGTTGCTAGATCTGCCAAGATCCCGCCAGATTGCCAAATGCCAAATCACCAGGGTTGCCAAATCCCGAACGAAAAGGCAAACCTTGGCGGCAGGCGATTGGTGTGACGATTAGCGTGCCGGACTGTATACTCAAGCTCCGGGTTTCACAAACCCATCCGTGATTTTTAGGGGCGACAAAATCCTTCGTACGCCTTCCCTTCGGAGGGGAAGTAAAAGCCGGCTGTCCCATGTTTAGTAGATTACTTGCATGTTAAAAGATCCTCAAGGCCAAATGACTTCTCTTGCAGCTTAAATTCAAAATCGCCTGTTTCTTACGGCCCAAGAAATAGCTCCTTCCGCTGCTAGTGATGAAATGACCGTAAGCGAAATTTTGCGTGGTCAGACGGAAGAGCGGGCCTAATGGGCCCGAGTTCTCGCCACGTAAAATAAGGCAAATTCAATTCAATTCAACCTTCGTAGTGAGTTAATTTTTTTATCTTTCATTTTTATGCAAGTGGTTTATCAATGAATACTGCTTCTATATTATACTTTTGTTGAACGGTTGCTGTAAAATTAATATATTTGTTTTAGATGTAGAGAATGGTTTAAAGCTAATGGCAACCCTGCTCTCCCCAAATGCACATGGAAGCATCTCAAACGCAGTAAATATGTATGGAACATTTTCTGGAACAGCATTGTATCTGCCACTCGAAGGACGAGTGATAATGCTGTTACAGTAAAATTTCGGAACCTCGAAACTTTGCGAAGAAGCATTGCAGAATTTCAATGCAAGCGTTCCAGTAAAAGGAAGTAAGTTCTTAATGTTCTTCGATGTGTATTCAGGAGTTTCAATAGTGTGTCGTAAAGTGATTCTCGAATGTTCAGTTTGAATTTCAGATGTCCAAATTCAAAATTCACCACAAATTTCAGTGGGTGTTACTCCCGGTAAGATTTCTTTTCAATAGAAATAATGATAATTTGTTTTTTCAGAGAACAGTTTGTGACAGTATGCATTGTCATAAAACAGCAATTAATTTGAATGAAGTGTTTCTCATCAGATTAGCCTAGGTAATCATTTGTGGTTACAAAAACTAATGTCAGTAAATCGTGCATTGCAGCAAGTGTGCCTGGTTTATTTGCTGCCAGTATTTATGGTGTTTGCCTTGAAAATGCGTTCAACTAATTTAATTATAAATTGTAGATTTTTTTAAATGTTCACGTCATTTGCAGACCGCTTGTTTGAACTAACTGAGGTGCCACCCACAATAGCAATGGCTGTAACTTGCAAGACTTATTTTTTTAACGTTTGTGATTCATCTGTCCCTGTTGACAATAGAATTTTAAACATGACAGATTTGTTTTACATTATAAATGTGCATACAATTTTGTTTTTGTGATACTAATTTTAATTATCAAATAGTTTGACGGGAGACTTTCTTACCGGCATTTTTTAATTTTCAGATCCTTGTACACAGACAGCAATTGAAATTGAAAAAAGTAAGTTTCTTGTATGTGTGAAGTGCAAATAGAAGCATGATATTGAAAGCATAGTGTATTGGTAATAATTTGTTGTTAATTAATGCAGGTTCTTGGACCATTTAGTATGCTTCTACATTATGTGCGGCAGATGCATATGCTAGCCTTGTAAATGGAAATTATTCGCTATAATCTTCAAGAGACTCAATTATCACTTTGTTGCATATTTAAAAGGTGGGGAAAATTTCATATTTGACTCCATTTTCAGATCTTTTAAACCCATGTAAGGTGTCACTTCAATTTCTTGTGCCTGTTTCTCATCGTAAGTTTTTCCTTTGAATATTCAGTTATTAGAATCATGTACCACTGAACATGTGACCTAAGCCATTCTGGAAAATGAATCTGTCTTCGATGTATGGTAAGTGCAATATATTCCTGTGCTATCTAATTCCGTAATTCTAGATGCTAGATTAGAAGAAACATTTTCTTTTTGATGTAGATCAGTTTTCGGAATATTCATTTGACGACATAGTATCTTTCTTAACAGCATTTTTGCTTTCCAGATCCTCTTCCAGAGATGGCTTCTGAAGCATTTACAATTGGCCCTAAATGACAATGATTGAACTTATACAATCCAATTTCAGGCGCATAAGTATTGTTGAACCTGTTACATTCCACTTTTTGGAAATCATTGTTTTAAAAATGAATGTAGATTCACTGTGGATTGCATCCTTTAACAGCCAGCCCCTTAACTGTGCATGTGCAAGTTAGGTATGGGTAAATAAACATTTTTAGGCTGCAACTAGTAAAAGCAAATCTTTCAAGGCATGCATAGCATGCTAAAAGTTCAAATTTGTGCACTAGTGTTTAAAGTGGGACAATGCTCAAATGTTCAGATAATACCTTGAAAGCAACAAAGAAATCAAAATACTTTTGTGAGACCTATTGAGGTACTACTGACCTTAATGTAACATAGTTCATAATTAACACAATCCCTGTCCCTATGAAATCATCAGAATATATCTGCTGGTCCGAACGACGTTATTATAATTTTATTGTTGTTTTATCAAAAATTGAAATATTTTTCTACACGTCCAGGTGTTTTTCAAAATTCTATGACCATCCTAGCAAGTCCAATACAAAATCTGTGCAGCTAAGGCAAGTTCCATGAAAATATTTGCCTTAGAAGTTGTAAACGTTTGTGTCTTGCGTGTGGTTCACAGACATAAAAGCATTTGGTGTTATTATTTTTGAACCATGTATGACTCATAGGGCAGTGAATGTGTTAAGTGATTTTTTTTATTCTTGGATTAAAATAAAATGAAAGGCAGTAATACTGTTTAAAAACACATGGTGAAAGTAATTTTATTTTGCTCGTAGGATTGGGGCACCTGAGATATATTGCCCTCGTGATGCTACCTTTACAACTCGCAAAATAAAATGGCACCGTGTATCATAATTACTTGTTTTACCTGGGCGAATGTGTAGTCATATTTTTGTTTCTTTCCTTTCAACACTGTTGGTATTGTTCGTGTTTAATGCTCGTTAACAATGTAATATTCTATAGTATTCATATTAGTTTGGCATGTCTACAAGCCAGTGAAGTTGCATTTGTGCTGGTGTACTGTGTTTATTGCCTTGTGTAATACAAAAATTGTTCATTCTATTGAAATTATGTAATATCAATATGCTCAATACTAGATTATACTGCCCTAATTTGACTTTTTTCTTCCATAAAATCCTTATAATTATTATTGTGAATTTTTTTAATAAATTAAGGAGTGAAAAACATGGGAGTGAAATTTTAAAGTTCCCGCGTTGCTGTTTATTTCAAATTTACCGGTTGTTTCTTCGCTATTAGCTGTTCGTTACCCAATAGAAATTACACAGAACAATTTGGTGGCACCGGAAGTTAGACAAATAAGGCTTTCCTTTTAACATTGAGTGCCGTCTCTGATATATACTCTTTGGACAGAACCAAACCATGCTTTTAGTCGGAGAATATATGCCAACACTGGGCACCGCCCACCGTCAACTTCCAATTTACCGATGTTTGGAAAGGACTCGCGCTGCTCGTATTTCAAACATTGTGGACATATAATAGCAAACAGTATAACTGATGGAAGATATCAAAATTGACGCCGAAAGTATTATCAAAATAGACGAGGTAATTACATTTTCTAGGTTTTATTGACTTTTTAATGAATTTTCCATATTTTGTAGCCGGAAGTGAATTAAAGGAAGACTACCGTATTGGATATTCCTGTGTAAAAAAATACACATTTAAAAAAAAAAGGCTTTTAAATGAAATTACCAGATGTTTTCTTTTAAAAAAATGTATCCTCCGTAGCAATCGCTTGTTTCAATAGTATACTCTCTCAAATTCCTTTTTTTTTAACTTGTATATATCATTTTAGTTGAAGTGCAATATATAATTTCATGAAAGTTAGTAGATTAATTTTCCAATTAAATTTTCACAGTTCTATTTTCGATTTCTGGCTGATAGTTTTTGAGGATTCTTTCTAAAATTTACATTGCTAGCAGTGTATTAAAAAATTCTTGGACAAATAGGAGTTTTTTTTCCAATACCAATCCTTTTTATGTGTTTATTTAATAAGTTGGAGTACTTTTTTCTAATTTTACTGTACAATGAAAGTGTCAGGGTTCTTGATACATATTGTAATACATTTAATTTCTGTAATAAATAACTCTTATTTATTGGAAAATTGACCTTATTTCTTGCTTGGGAAGCAAGTAGTAGGTGACAGATTGAGAAGTTTTCTTAAGGAGAGAGATATCTTCATTTTCACACTTTATAAGTAGTTTTAATAAATATTTCCTACATGTTGGGCAATAATTCAAATCTACTGTATAAAAGTAAAGAAAAGTGCATTTTTAACAGATTTTGTCACCTAAAATTTTTGAATTCCCAAAAATATAACATTTTTGCACATATTGTATAAACAAATAAAAATAATATGTTTAAAACCTTCTTCATTTAAGAACCCAAAATGATATGAGATTAAAGAATCAATATACATTATCAAAAATACACAATATTATAAAATATAGTTAGATGTTTTCCCTAAAAGGAAAGAAAAGTACACCTTATTTCCATATATAAAGTATGTACTCTTATATCTTGACTATCTAATTTAAATTTACCACAATAAATTATTTTTGTTGCAAGGATAAAGTCATTTGTTTATGTATTGAGAGACAGGTGGAAATTTTGTGAAACTCATTATAATCAGTACAAAATTATGAAGGAAATAAAACTAAAACTGCAATGGAGTTGTGGTGTAAAGATTCCAGAATTATTACTGCAAAAAAAACTATTTCAGTGTAATAAACTTTCAAATTAGAATTTAAAGTATATAAGAAAAACACAATCAAATAGAAAACTTGGCTGACTGTGTGATCAGTATAGTGTCCATACTTTTCCTAGATTTGACATGGTTTTGTATCGATTCCAAATTATATTTCATACTTTTAAAATTGTTCAAAAAATGAAAGCGTTATTATATCGTTAGTAAAAAAGAAAGAAGATAACATGCTATTTTGAATTATAAGATAATTTTATTTGCAGTGTAGTGAAATTGTATTAATAAATGCTTTGATGTAAGTTTGAGGTGGATGCAGTCAATGTTTGTCTGTCTTGTGTTTAGATAAAAGAAGAAGTTGCTGATCAAGCAGGAGAGGATGATTCTTATTTGACAGTGAGTTATTTTTCTGCTTTAGAATTAGTATGTTTGAATTTTAAGATAAAATTTATTTCTGGAAGAAACGTCATCTGTTTTTTTGTGAAACAAGGATCCTCAGCTAGTCAATAGACATGTTTATCTGAATTAGAATGAATTTTGTTGAAAGAATAATAAACAAAAATTTCAAAAGAATTTGCATATTATTGGTTAATGATATAGGAGTTTGTAATTATTTTTAACAAAATATAAATAGTATAAGTAGTTCCAATTGGAAAATCTGGCAATAGGTGTAACATGACTAGTTATCAACTAGTAGCCGTTCTGAGCTCTGTTCCAAAGCTTTTTGGAAAAAAATTGTCTTGACTACTGAATACTTCTTGAGTCTTTTATGTAATATATCAATGAAACAACATGGTTATGTGAAGAAAAAGTCAGTTACCTAGAATTGATGTATATCAAAGAACTAGATTTGTGAACACATTCGATAGGATGGACGAAGCCTACACAGATTTCAGCAAGACATTCGATGAGGTTATCCAGAATATCCTAGTTTCATAATTGTGGAATTGGATGTTTTTGGTTCCGTGTTAGAGGGGCTTAATAGTTTTCTACACAGCTGTTACCATTTTCTGCAGATCAGACGAATGACATCAGATTATTCCCCAGCCTCTGCAGTAACTGTCTTGCTACCTACCAGTTCTTTTTCCACTGAGGCAGATTTTAAGTTTTTTTTTCACTTTGTTGTGTCGTGTGCATGTTTTAGCCATTAGAAAGGAGTGTACTGTTTTTATTTGCAGGAAGGAGGTTGGCCCAGTTTCGTAAAGAGAGAAGCGAAGGACGAAAATGAAGAGGTGAGCTAGTGTCATCAATTCTTCCTTTTTATTTTCCCTGAAACTCCAATTTCGTGTTTAACAGCATAGGTTTAGAAGATTCGTAGTAATAATAATAGTGGTAAAGATCTTGTCTGATTATCTTTCTAAGGTTTTGACGTATATTTTAGCAGTAATGTATATGATTAATGGCATTAACTATGACAGTATATGAAATGAATATTGACTTTGGTGAGAGCAATCACATGCTACGGTACCTTTTTGCTCAATGGTCATTCAAATTAAGAAGCGGGCATTACCTAATATAAAAGAGTGAAGAAACTCTTTTCTCTTCAATTCAAAATTTTGTCAAGTTTAAAATAATATTAGAACTGAAGATACTAAGGCTAGGAGAAAAAAGGAGGAGAGAAACAGTAGAAGAAAATCAACATCAACAACAACTTTGTATCCACCATATTATTTACCTAACTGTTGTGAGTGTAATAGTTCATAAACCTGAGAATTAAAATTTATTAATATTTAACTTTTAACTATTTCACCTCACACTTGGGCAAGTCAGAATCTGTGTGTGTTTGTAAAGTTGGTGTGAAATGAACAAATAACAACAATACACAATGTTGACCGCCAAGTTTGCAATGTCTGATTTTCTCGATGAAATGATGAAATTACCAAGATCATGCTCCCACAGTACAAATTTATATTTTTGGTGTAGATCCGCAAAGTGTCACCCCTATTACAGGAAACTGAAATATTGTTTTTTTAAATATTTGTAATATTATTTGGGAACCTGGCTCTCTTTTTTCTTTCTCCTGTCATTGGGTTTTTATTATCTACTTAAAATATACACAGATTTTCAACAATGCTGCCAATATAATTAACAATTATTTATTCGTAAACAATATTCCAAAATGATATTCGGCGAATTCAACTCTCCGCAGTACATACACCATCTTTCAGTTACACAAAACATAATGACCACATATAAATTTACCCTTTTAATATACAAAACAGAACATATCTTGGCAAAACAAATCCAAATAAAATTCATTCACTCATACATATTTAATTTACATTTCATTCACATGAGTACACTCCTTTTAATAATTGAATTTATTCTAATGGCCATTTACTAAAATAACACTTAAATTAATGACAAGTTGTACTAATGCCTTGTTACAAAGTGGTTTTGGCAAAATTTCATCACCTGCCTGGTTGCTGATTCACTGGATCCCTAATTCTCAACTTCCTCAAATGCCCTGCATCCACTCCGTCTGTCCCGTCCTCAACTTCTACAAATGCCCTGCATCCACTCATTCCTGTCACCATATTCTCCTTTTTGTAAATTTCCAATTAAAATGCTCTTGGGTTATAATACACATTCTAGAAACGTTACTTTTGTGAAATCGATACCTTTCAAAACAAATTCGACATGGAAATCAAAATTTGATCGCTGAACATTTCTGTATTCCAGTTTACAAATGTCTTCTGTAATTTATTCATTGATATAATTTTCTTACTAAAATCCAAATAATAAATTTACCTTCCCTTTTCCAAACTCCTAATCATGTTATCATTAAACGTTTATGTAATCGCTCGTCACTTGTAAAAACATTAAATTGTCTTTGTCTCGTACACAAACATTAATGTAATATAAGTTTTTACTTATTCTGAAATGACCTTGAGTTCAAGAGACTGTTTATTTCTTTCCTAAATATTCTTTGTTTATTTATTCACTTCTGACAGGTCTGCTAACAGAACAGTTCCTTGGATTTTTAAAATAAATAACACTTTACACTTACACCATTGCACCTTTGACTGTTTGTCTCTTTATTAAAATTCGTCAATTTGGTTATTTTGTGCTATATTAATATTCATTGGGGTGTGTCTGAATGGCCTGTCACATGAGATCATCCCTACTTTATTAGGTAGAGTGTAAAGCCTTGTACGTGGCTGAAAAAAATTCAGTGATGTATTTACTAAAATTTAATTGGTGGCACATGAATAAAATACAAATCAATATTTTAAACACTTTTATTTAAAGAAAATTGTTTGTTATTTACACAAAAGAATGATTTAGTGTAATCTTTATGAAATACTTTTCTTGTGACTTTCAAAAAAGGATGGTGATTATGGTCTACAACGATTTTGGAAAATGTACAATTCACCTGACTTCTCTGGCTAAAACTTTGTAAGATGTGTCATTGCTTTCTTAGGAAAGAAGGTTTGAATAAGATCAGACATGGTGATGGAAGAAGTATTTGAATAATTAACTTTGTGTCCACTGGACTGTGTTCTCTGTTGTGTGAATTATTCATTTCCTCTTCCTTTTGCTTATAACAGGTCTTTTTGGTAACAAAAAGATTAACCAATATTTCTTAAACCAAAGGGAAACATAATTGCTATATTTGATAGAGTTGGTCCATTTGCAGGAGGAATTAAAACCATTGGTGAAAGTGTTTCTGGATTCCAAGGAAGTGTCAAGTGGAAAGGTTGAGCCGCAAGATGAGGTAAGAATATTGGGTGCTAACAGCTAAATGTTCTCTAGATGTAGATAATGAATCAGAACTCCCTTATTCATTGAATTTTATATTATTATTATTATTATTATTATTATTATTATTATTATTATTATTATTATTGTGGACTCAAAGTTGCTGATGCAGTAAACCAAAGAGACGATAAACACCCTCTTAATTATCATAAATTTCAGGGCAGAACGACCATAGGAAGCCTGTGAGATTTCAGATAAACTAGAAATCACGATCGAAAGAATGAAAAGTACTGGCCAGAATCTCAAGACCCGGAGCCCCAGTACAACCCTGTCGATAAAAAGTGAAGTGCGAACGACTCAAGTTGTCCAATGGCCAATCAAG
>BOPP01000424.1:275485-291023 GCA_017312745.1 Gryllus bimaculatus
GTTGTGCATAATGATTTCTCCAAGATATTTAAATTGCTGGACTATGTTAAGTTTCTGATCATTTATGAATTTTATATAGTAATCAATATATAACTTATTACATATTATATCATTTAATATTTGATCTATCAGTCTTTTTTTCTTTATTGTGATCTTAGAATATGTGGAGTATAGAGAAACATACATAATGCTGCGGAAAATCAATGTTGAAATTTAAATGGAAACAGGTTTTGAGAATCTCTGATATTGAAAAGGTGTTGTTTTTCAAACCCTCTCATTCTTTCTTAATAGAATCTGACCTGTACATCTGAGAATGTCAGCTCGGGGACCATATGTAGGAATTTTTACCAAATTGGATATTTCTGGATCAATCTAGTCCAACTCAAGACTCTGTGGATTTGAAACAAATCTTTAAATTTTAGTATGTTTTTCGCATGATGCCCCAAGAACATTTATTTTGATTAAAATATTTTCTTTAAAATTTTATGTAAAATAGACTAAGTAGGTTTATGTGTACAAAAACAACACAGGTCTAATTTTCATTAAACTCTTTGATTTATCAACACTTCATGAATTTCCTGTTTTCCAGATAGTTCCAAAAACTTGAAAGTCTGTACAGTTGCTAAGTTTTGTGTAAGGGGTTTGGAAGTGAGATGGAGGTATTTTTATTAAATTTCTTGTGCACAGAAATATTTCTCTGGTTCAGATTAGGATATTAAGATAATTCATTAAAGTGGGAACAATTGTTTATATTTGTATAAAAAACAACAAACATTGTTAAGAGAAAACAATAATTTAAAAAACACAGGGTAATGTTGTCGATAAGCTGCAGGTTGCACATTCCTTCAAATGAGATTAATTCCAGTACTTTGTAATTTTAAACTACTACAGAAATAAGTTACGGACATTAAAACATTTTAAATAAAGAAGAAAAAAATACAATCTCAGCACAGATATTTATTGTCATCATTTACAATCTCAATGATGTACTAAATATTTCAGAAAAATTAATCTAATACCCTTACATTGGGATTTAGGTGAAGTTGTTTTGTTAGTGGGAAATACTAATTAAACTTAAATGTAGAGATTAAAGAAGAAGAAAATGGAAGAAAAAAAAAGTTTAATTTTGAAAGGGTGTGATTTTTCAAGTTGTAGAGGTAATATTGTACAAAGACAGACAAGGAGCACAAAAATCAGAATTAGTGCAGTTAATTACTGTAACGTCTATATTTGTGTTAAGACATTGCTGTAGGTACAATATCTTAATGTATGTTTGTTAGTTTGCAGCTTAGATCTGTTACTTAAGCACATTAAACTTTTTTTGCCATTATTAATCACATTTACTCATTAGTATCTTGTAGCTTTCCTTTTTTTTAAAAAAAATAAAAAATAAAATTTAAAATTAAATGAAATATACATTATACATTTCTTACAAATTAGAATCTTGTGATGACAGTAGTTTACAGTATCAGTGAAGATTTAGTTGTACGTAATTAATAAAATAAAATCTTGTAATGACAGTATAGCAGTTAATAACTGGCCAAAATGATTTTTATGTTTTACTTAATTCACATACTAAAAATTTGTAATGACATAACAAAATCTAAAAGAATCCCCCTGAAAAAAAATATTTTAATTAACAAATAAATTATAAATAAAACAAAATGGCAATAGGCAACAAGCTAAAGAAATAACTCCTGAGCTTTCTATTTTCATGTCATGCCTAGTATCTTGTGTACCATTCTTTTAATTTTTTTTTCAATTCCCTTTTAGATGTAACTTCTAATATTTCATCCGGCATTGAATTCAGCAGATTTGGAGTGGCTGTGTTAAGCATCCTCTCTCCAAATTTATTAAAAATCTCTGGAAGTATGAAATAGTGTGTTTTTTTTCTAGTTTCATAGCTGTGCCCACTGATTTTTCTGTATTTTTCATTGAAAAATGTTTTTTTGCAGAATTTGAAATTCATAGTTTTTTAACAGTCATGATTCCATGCATTGCTGCACTCCCTTCCAGGGTTAGGTTTGTTATGCTCATTTTTTCATTAAGGCTTTTAATATATTTATTTTGTAGGCTCTGTATAATATTTACATGCGATTTTGCTGCAACCCCCCATACTCCAATTCCATAACTGATCAGAGACACTATTAATGAGAAGCAGACCAATTTGAAAATTTTATAAGATACAAAATCTTTAATTCTCATTAGTTTCCAAACACATGTTCTTATTTTCTTGCTTAATTCCAAGATCTGGTCCCTCCAGCTCAGATTTTGATCAAAAGTTGCACCTAAATACTTTAATTTGCTTACAGAATTAATTACATTATTACATTGACAGTTCTTAAAGTCTTTGTGTATGCAGTCAGCTTTGTGAAAGAATGTTTTAACATGTGCATAACAATTTTTGGAGCTCTTATATGCGGTATTCTAGTCTTTTTCTCATTTATTATTAAACCTTTATCATGGCACCATTTTTGGAATATTCCAAATTTCGCCTGTAACTCCATTTCTGCCTTCTCTTGGTCTCTGTTTATAGATAATAGCATCTTGGCATCCGCATAAATATTATAGAATCCATTTTCTTGATAATTTCAAGTCATTCACAAATATTAGATAAAGTGTAGGACCTAGGAAACTTCCTTGTGGAATTCCCTTTTCACAGTTTTTATTTCAGTGTTATCTATTTTGGCCCTAAATAATCTTCCTTCTGTATCTAACATCTTTTCATGGCTTATTACATCGTAAGCTTTTGACAAGTCGATGCTCAATCCTATCACATGCAATCCCTTGTGTAATCTTTCATTTAATACTTGTCATAGATTTTCCAATAAGTCTATGGTCCTTTTTTTTATATGCAAATTGATTGTTATCTATTATTTTATATTTTTTGAGGTAGTTGGTCAGTCTTTGCGATATGTATTTTTCAAATATTATTTTTATTTATATAGTTTAGTTATAGGCCTATAGTTTTTATAGATTGAAAGACTGTCTTCTTTATGTATTGGTCTGATGATGGATACTTTTAATTCATCTGGAAAAGTTCCCTCATTAATGCTTGAGTTGGTAATTTTCATTATAATTGGTGTTATTGAGTTGATAACAACAACAATAATAATAATAACAATAATAATAATAATAATAATAATAATAATAATAATAATAACAACAATAAAAAAGTTTAATAATAGTAATAATTTTTTTGCTTTACAGAACATTGATTACTTTATAAAGAACTAAATGCTCCAACACCAGATTCCTAGTTTTTATTTTGCAGTATTCTATAGTAGAGAGAGGGAATCAAATAAGAGCCCCACATATCGATTTTTGTGTATTTACATAAAAAGTTGTATTGGTTCTACCTTCTTGTCAGAATTCAATTTATAAGTAGTTTAAAAGTTTTTGAAACAACAGTTCTTACTATGCTCAAAATTATCTTACTTTGCATTTACCAACTGCAACAAAGCAAGCTATAAATTACTTCACTTTCTTTGGGAAATAATTCTAAAAAAATTTAGTTATCATTTCTTTGAATCCATTGTGTATGTGTACTAGATTTCAACGTTCATTTTCTGGGTGAATGTCAGGAAAAAGAACTGTTTCTCAATTTTCATTTTCTTTTAATAATACGTGTACCTTCACTGAATACATTCAAATAAAAAAGAACAATGGATCAAATTATTACAAAACCACAACTAGGTATAAAAATAATGATGGGCAATTTATTTAAGGATGATCATAATGCTAGTAGTTACTAGTAACTTGAACACTGACCCGTTAAATAATACATTTGCGTTAAATATTTACTTAAACTACTTACTCCTATCCCTTCAGCTATTGCTTTTCATGTTATGATTAATTTTATCATCTGCAATATTATTATTATTATTATTATTATTATTATTGTGAATAAATGAAAGTCATAGAACTCTAGAATTTTACATAAACTACTCAAAAGCCTACATTAATCCATTAATGCCCAAATTATTATTTAGTTAATTTTTCAACTTTTTTTTGTTAAATCTAATGAAAACAAAAATACAAAATTTTGTAAATACTGCTGATATATTGTTCATTGATACTACGATATTACCTTGTCTCAAATGAAAACACTGAGAATTAATGCTATCATAAGTCAGTTTTATTAGGAAATATGTTCTATGAAAGAAAAGACAATTTTCAAACCAGAAACTTTTTTATTTTTGATGAGAAAATTTCAAATTGGCACACAGTGTCAATAAACATTTTGTGCAATATGTTCTTGGCTTATTTAAATATCCTATTAGAGCATCTCTGTTTGTTGCACCTTGCAATGCAATGGTTTGTATTGCAATATTGAATTATTTGTTGAACCTTGCAGGTCGAAATGTACATCTGGAAGTATGCTAATGTGACTGGAAGATTGCACATTTGGCTGTCATCTCACATTATGTTCATTTACTAGCAATTTCACGTCTCAAGTTATGAAGATCATATGCCTCCTTCCCTTGGATATTCCGATACATGCATTCACCATGGCCATATCAAAAACGGTGGTGAAAAAGGGCAAATACCATTTGTTTCTTCTCTGTCATTTGGCTCGCTTGACCTCTAGGCAGCCCAATCACTTTTTTCCTGTGTTAGGCAGCCATGTTTCAATTTGCCAATGCAAGTGGATGATTTTACTATTGATTTATCTCCCTCAACATTTTCTTGAGAATGACAGAAACTTACCTTTAATGTTCACAGCACATTTTGCATGTTGACTGTTCCAGTCACATTACCCGAACCTTTGACAATGTCAGTAAGATGATCCACTTTCTGTGGAAATATCTCAATATCCCTTACTGTATCAGTAATTTTTACACGCGATTTACGCTGATACCTTTTTGGTGATCTTTCATGTGTAAGAAACAAACCTTTTACTCTTTCCAATTCAGAAATTATCTTATCAAATAACATTATACCCGCCTTATATTTAAACTTCAAAAATGAAAATCACAACATTCAAAAAGAAAATCAACAACTGCAGTTCACTTCTCGAATATATAAAAGACTCATGGAAGTATGTTTTTTAGATAGTTCTGATCCCAAAGAACAGGATACCATTTTATCATTCAGCTGGATCACTACTCACATGCTGCTCACTGCCCTATGAAACAGTGGGCACCCAGCATCCTCATACGATGACAGCAATGCTCTTTCAACAATCACGCGGATACAATATTGTGGATAGCCTTAAGGCTAGTCTGACAAGCCCTCTAGGAAATGTAATTGACTTACCCAATGACATATGAGTATTTACACTACAGCTAATAAAAATAATATTTTAAGATATTGAATTCAGATACATTATAACTAAATAAAAGTTATATTTATCATGTCCTGCATGGTGTAATTGAATATTGAAGTGAATGCAATTCAATGAAGTGCAGTCTACGAAATTTTATTTCAGAGACTAGAAATAAATATTGAAAGAAAATTTCCCGTAATAATAAGAACAGGCATACATGTTAAATTAAGATGCATCATGATGATTCGATTCTGAATGTCCTATCTCTTCGTAAAATGTGATAGATTCTTGCATCATCTAATGAGACCATTGTGCATTAATGCACTCCATTTTAGTAAACAAACTATAGGAAATTGGAGTAACCAATACTTCTTTTAAACTATCTGAAAGTTATTTGGACAATGCGAAATTAAGTAGTGGATAATAGTAGTAAATAGTGAAAGTGGATTGTTAGTTACCAGAATGTCAGTCTATTAATTATGGCCTCAAGGAAGTTGTGTAGGACCTCATTTGTTGGTCATTTCACTAAATTCATTTAATGTAGTTGACAAACAAATTGTTTAGTATGCAATTTTAATGGAGTATTCTAATGGAGATATAAATAAATATCTTCATTAGAATAATATCTTACAAAATGCATTAAATTGAATAATTAAATGATCATATGAAATAAGTTGTTTATAAACCCATCAAAAATTATAGTAATGTATTTCAAAACATCTCTTATGGCAATGAATGAAGAAGACAAAATTATTGAGCAGAATTTGTCATTAAATAGCTCAATAATAAACTATAGCTGCAACTGTGTGAAATTATTTTGTTACTGAGTACAATGACTTAGGAAGAATCATGGATCCCAATTTTAAATTTCAAGAACATTAACTTGTTATTTGATAAGATTAAACGAGCTTTTTTTAAGAAAACATCGTTTAAGCGTTACTATAAAAGCGAAATAAGCTCCTATTCACAGAAAATTCTTGGGTTTTCGAGAAACTGAGACAACTAGAAGACTTATCACGTATTTAAGCAAACATGAGCCAATTTCGGAGCCATACTTATGTTTTTATAACGTGGCACGTCAAGGCGTGTCATGCGGCCAGCAAACTACGCCCTCTGACAGGATATTGCGTCAGCTGTCAGGAATTCCAGCCATTGCTGCGAGGGAGGCGGCTGAAGAATTCGGACATCCTATTGCTTTGATATACCGTCACTTTTCACCATGGTCTCGGTTGACGAGGCAGTTAATGTCTTCCGGAGTAAATTAGAAATCCACAGGCTACCTACGGAATGGGCCGACCTCGCTCACTTTTGCCTGTCTTACACCTTCTTTCAGTTCCGGGATAACGTTTATGCCCAGGTAGGAGCAGCCATGGGTTCCCCTTTATCACCTATAGCTGCCAACCTCTTCATGAAGGCGTTTGGAAATGAAACGCTACAAAATGCCAGGCTGAAACCCGCCATGTGGGTGAGATATGTAGACGACACGTTTGTCATATGGCCCCACGGACGGGACACACTCATGGAATTCCTGGATCACTTGAACAGTGCCCACCTCAAGATAAAATTCACCATGGAGGTGGAAATAGATGGTCGATTGCCTTTTCTAGACGTCTTGGTGAGCAGGCGTGAAGACAACAACAACAATAATAATAATAATAATAATAATAATAATAATAATAATAATAATAATAATAATAATTCTGAGAATCCTTGGGTGGGCGACTGCCTCTCCTTATGGAGAATTGCTCTTAGTAATATTCCCACAACTGAGCAATGTTTGTGGGTCTTACAATTATTTACACTGGGCAAGC
This sequence comes from Gryllus bimaculatus, assembly GCA_017312745.1. Classification (NCBI taxonomy): domain Eukaryota; kingdom Metazoa; phylum Arthropoda; class Insecta; order Orthoptera; family Gryllidae; genus Gryllus; species Gryllus bimaculatus. The sequence goes on from BOPP01000424.1 coordinate 282,566, forward strand.
TCTCAGTGTTACACTTCTGTCTCGAGTTGCCTGTAACGGCAAAGGAAGATTTCCTAATTGGCTAGTTCCTCTAAGTGATAATGACTGGTACATAAATATGTGATATACACCGTAGTTTCCAGTGCAAGGAACGATTCATTTCGACAACGTGTAAAAATAATATTGTTCAGGTCTATGGTAATTATAAAATTCTTTCTTTACACTACAAATTAACATTTTATCGATATTCCTCATCCCGAATTTTGAATTATCCGAAATTTCGGATTCGCGGGTCACTGTATAGAAACGCCTGTGAACACAATTATTAAACTAGAAGGTAACAGAATTTCATATTACCAGAGACTTTGAGCAAATATGGGAAGAGAGAGTGTTTAATACAGCTATTTAAAAAAATCTCTAACTCTGCTGGACCAAATAATAGAAATTACGTCTACTATGATACTGAAAAAAAAATTGAAAGAATCATCCGTATACCAAACATAAAAATAGAAAGTTACAAATAAAAAGAAATTGTTTTTATAAAAAAATTAATAAAAGTAGAATGAACAACATTAGGTGATAATTATTATTTATTTGTAATGATAAATATTGTTAAGGAAAATATGATGTATTACATCTTTGCGAACCTTGATCAACTTCTTTGTTAATTGGTAGATTTTACTTTGTTAAGGGAGAAAGTTTTGCTAGCTTTTTGCCAATTTTATATATATTGTTTTATAAAATCTCAAGTTAATTTATTGATTTTTTATTTATTGGTAATTTAGATAATGTATTACGTATTTGTAATTAGTATAAGAATGGTTAATGGAAATATTAAATATGTCATAATTCGTCTTTATTATGTTCTTTTATAATTTGTAGCTTTTACATTGTTAATGATGAATTGTTTGCCCTTTACATATTGCCAATTTATATAATTTATAGATAATTAATTTTTGTTTTTATCGATTCTGAAGTAAACTAGTTGATTGCATTGCATTAATTATGTTTGGCAATTGCTGAAGTGTAATATTGACCGTTAGTTTTAAGATTTATTTTCATTAATTATAGTTGCCAATGGGGTAATAAGTTTTAATATTTTTATGTATAATTGAAAAGCTCATCGCTATGCTTACTATTATTAATGTTTGTTTTTTTTCTGCTGCAGGACTCTCTAGCAATGTGCAATGAAAATTTTCAAGAAAGTAGGTCACGTTCTTTTGGTGAGTTTAATTCAACAATTGATTTTAAATTATTAGAATTCTTATACTTAAAGGTTTATACTTATATCTTTTATACTGAAAGGTTTTTAATTGTTAACTGGAATCTGCGTATGTTAGTGATTTCAAAATAACTGCTTTCTAGTATATGTTCCTGTAAAGAGTCTGCGGGGTAATGTGTGTAGTACAGGGTAATGTGTGTAGTAGGTAATGCCACCGAACATAGACGTCGAGATTTTCATGGTGATTCACTGTTTGAAATCTGATATGAAATTAGTTATAAACTTAAGCGCGTCCATGATTGCTTTTGCACGATCGAAATTAAGAGTTTTTTGCCGTCACCAACATCGAGACAAAAACAATCAACCACAAACAAACAAAAAAATCAACACACAAATCAATCAAAAACAAACAAACAATATAACAACCCTTTTACCCACGAAATATCAACTTATTTCCACAATCACATACAAGTGTTCTAATACAGATTATGACTTTATTAATCTCTTCTCGTCGTGGTATCTAGAAGTAGCCCTGTCTTACGTAATGATTGTATAACTGAAGTCCCTGGTGTAACAAAATGGAAGCCAAGCATTGTTTCTCCAACGATTTCCGATTCTGTAACAGGTGCATAGTGATTATAATTACTGTTTTGAAAATGGATAAAAGTAGACTGTATTGGCATTGAAACTGCACAGAAAGTGCAAACGCTGCACTATCTAATTTATAAATCGAAAAATTATTTTTTTTACCAAACTTACATATAGAATTGTTAATTCTATCTAAAATCCGTCTGTCTCTCACTCCGTCAGCCTCTTCGCCCATTTCTCTCCGTCGTCTGAATCTCCGCTCGTTTGCCCGTGCCGCTGTTTGCCCCGTGCGTCCTGTTTGCACCGTGCGTTCTGTTTTAGCCCGTGCAGGTTCCTGTTTGCCCTGGCGCTGTTTGCCCGTGCGCTGTTTTGCCCGTGCGCTGTTTGCCCTCGTGCGTCTGCTTCCCGTGCGTCTGTTTGCCCGTGCGCTGTTTGCCCGTCCGTCCTGTGTTTGCCCGTCGTCGTTCTGTCTGTTGCCCGTCCGTGTTTCCCCTCGTTTTGTTCCCGTCGCGTCTCGTTTGCCCGTGCGTCTGTTTGCCCGCGTTGCGTCGCTGTTTGCCCGTGCCGCCTGTTTGTTCCCGTGTTTCCGTCCGTTGTTTGCCCGTGCGTCTGTTGCCCGTGGCTGTTTGCCCGTCGCGTCTGTTTGCCCGTGCGTCTGTTTGCCCGTGCGCTGTTTTGCCCGTCGCGCTGTTTGCCCGTCGCCGTCGTGTTTTGCCCGTACGTCTGTTTGCGTCCTGTTCCGCGTGCCTGTTTGCCCGTGCGTCTGTTTGCCCCGTGCGTCTGTTTGCCCGTGCGTCTGTTTGCCGGGCGTCTGTTTGCCGCGTGCGTCTGTTTTGCCCGTGCGTCTGTTTGCCCGTGCGTCTGTTGCCCGTGCGGCCTGTTCTTGCCCGTGGCGCTGCTGGTCTTTTGCCGTGCGCCTGTTTGCCGTGCGTCCTGTTTCCCGTGCGTCTGTTTGCCGTGCGTATGCGTGCGTCTGTTGCCCGTGCGTCTGTTTGCCCGTGTCGTTTCCGTCGTCTGTTGCCCGTTGGCCGGCTCTGTTTCGCCGTGCGTCTGTTTGCCGTGCGCCTGTTTGCACCGTGCGTCTGTTTTGGCCGTGCGTCTGTGTTTGCCCCGTGCGTCTGTTCGCCCGTGCGTCTGTTTTGCCGCGTGCGTCTGTTTGCCCGTGCGTCTGTTTGCCCGTGCGTCTGTTGCCCGTCGCTCTGTTTGCCCGTGCGCGCTGTTTGCCCGTGCGTCTGTTTGCCCGTGCGTCTGTTTGCCGCCGTGCGTTCTGTTTGCCCGTGCGCTGTTTGCCGTCGTCGTGCCGCCCTGTTTGCCCGTGCGTTCTGTTCCTGGCCGTTCGTTGGTCTGTTTGCCGTGCGTCTGTTTGCCCGTGCGTTGTTTGGCACCGTGCGTCCTGTTTGCCCGTGCGTCTGTTTCGCCGTGCGTCTGTTTTGGCCGTGGCTCGTTTGCCCGTGCGCTTCTGTTTTGCCCGTGCGTCTGTTTGCCGTGCGTCGTGCCCGTCTCGTTTGCCGCGTGCGTCTGTTTGCCCGTGCTCGTCCCGTGGTTGTGCCCGTGCGTCTGTTTGCCCGTGCGGTCTGTTTGCACCGTGCGTCTGTTTGCCCGTGCGTCTGTTTGCCCGTGCGTCCTGCTTTGCCTCGTCGTCTGTTTGGCCCGTGCGTCTTGTTTGCCCGTGCGTCTGTTTGCCCGCGTCTGTTGCGCCACCGTCTCTGTTTGCCCGTCCGTCGTTTTGGCCCGTCCGTCTGTTTGCGCCGTCCGTCTGTTTGCCCGTCGTCGGTTCGTCTCTGTTTGTCCGTCCGTCTGTTTTCGTCCGTCTGGCCGTCGTCGTTTTGTCGCGTCCGTCTGTTTCGCCGTCCGTCTTTTTGTTCGACCGTCTGCTTGTCCGTCGTCTGTCTCTCATCTCTCTGTCCGTCTCTCTTTGGTGTTGGTGTTTTGTTTAACTATTTGAAATCTGCCTTCCATGTGTGCGGGATGCGCTGTTTCTCGCAAGTATCAGCGTAATAACGTTCACTGTCCGGTGTAAAGGAGCCGCACTCGCCTGTGTTGTGAACAGATTAAGTGGTCCTTTGAATCAGATACCAGACACACGGAAGTGTTGTTAGAAGAGTGCAGTGTTCTTGTGCGCACATTTTATTGAGTTATTACAGATTGCAACATGTCTTCTTCGGCGCAACTGGTAGCGGCAAAAGGCGGTGGCAGAGTTGATCGAGCGATCAACTGCAAATTTTAATAAATTGGTGAAGGATACGCAAATTTTAGCAACGGTCCGTACTCGCCTGGAGAATTTCCAAGGCTATGAAACAAATTTCTTGGCCCACATGCGTGTCTGGAAGCGACACTCGACGAAGATTAACTTCCGAAAGCTATTTTTTTGCAAGTGATTTTTGTCAATGTATCCAGTATTTATGATGTAGGATGGGATTCTTATCACGAGTTAGTTGGGAAATTTTTCAGTTAGGTCCCACCATGCGTGTTAGTATTTTTGATAATATTAATGCTAGAATTGGCTTGGGTGTGCCCCTGAAACTTTCAAACATTTCTTTGTCTAATTTTGTCGGCGATTTGAGGAAATGGGAAATTTATCGAGATGTATTTTTGGCACTCATAGATGCAAATGCGAATCTTACCGATGTACAAGAACTTAAAAACGAGTCTTTCTGGAGAAGCGCTCTTGGTGTTACGGGACACTTGTGTTAGTGAGGTGAACTATAAAGCACCAAGCTTCCGCAGAAAGGCTTCAATAATACATGTGCGCTAGTTAATGTTCATTTGAGAACGTTCGTTAATCTGGTGAAGGTGAGGACAACTTCTGAACGTACTGATTTGAAAACAAAATACGAGATGTAGCCAGTGATGACTTGTTTAATTTCATGATCGTGATAAACGTGATGTTAGCACTAGGTCTGAATGAAAATCGTTTGGTGAAACCACGGACATGCCATCTTTTGAGCAACGTGACGAGTTTCTAGTCACTCGCATTAGGATGTTGCATGCCGTGCGAAGACAGCTAAGAATGGTTCCATGGGAGTGAGAGCACATCAAGTCTCCTCGGAAGTAAAAAGTTGTGCGTGTTGTGCTGGCAGGCACCCTATTTTATGTGCCCTCAATTTAAGAAAGATTGACTAAATGCATTTACAAGGCTGATAGTTAAAGATAAACTTTGTTTTAATTGTTTAAAGCTAGGGCATTTGTCAGCACAATGCGACAGCAAGAGTGTGCGCCATACTTGAAAAATAAGTACTAAACGTTGTTATATTTCGATCGTGGTGTCGTTAGGAACGCCTCCACTTCTCGAGCCATTGTTACGCCCGATTCTCCCGAGATATCAATTAAAAATCTTTCCGATATAACTTTAACCGGCAGCGTACTGCCTACTGCGGTATTCCAAGAGATTTTGTGGCAGGAACATCCTGATCAACAATTGGTGCGGCTGAATGCCGAGAATGGTAGATCAATAGTGGTAGGTGTTGGTGGACCAACGGATCGCAAGTGTCTTGCGAATCGAGACGCCGTTTCATTTTTAGGCTTAAACCTCGTAGTGTCGCTGAGGGGCATCGGAAGCAGTTTGGGGTAGAGTGCAGAGGGCTGTCGCAGTGTCAGAGCGAACCGAATGTCCTTGTGCGTGCCTCAGTCCTTCCTTCCCTGACAACTTTCATTCCTCCTCGAATTGTCTCCGCTAATACGACGTACCTCAATGGTTTATAATTTGCCGACCCTTATCCTCACACTAATGAAAAAAATGATCCTTCGATTGACACAAATGAATATAGTAAAATACTTCTTGAGGGATTGAGTAAAGGTCCTATGTATGCTCCTATTGCTCAAAAGACGGTATTCGGTTGAGTAATGTCCGGTGTGTCACAGGCTCCTTTGGAACATAATTACGACTTGGTGGCCAACGATGTCGCCATTTGCCCTTCCCTAGAAGAAAATGCAGAGGTTTTGGATAATTGAAGTCCCTAAAGAGTCTTTCCAAAGCTGATCGTGAGTGTTCTAGCCATCCCACCTACCCCCAAACTTACCACCTTCACAGCAGCTTCGCATGAGCGTAAGCGGGTTATCAGATTTTGCTCGTGAAGCGAGCTTAAAAATCTATGGGGAGCAGGATCTTCAGGGGTGGCGAGAATAGTTTGAACCTTGACACATAAAATCACACAGATTGCACATAAACGCAGCGTAATAATTTACCATAAACTTTTAGTGGCATAAGTTATGTCAAAAAAACAATAAAAAAGAATCACTTTTACAAAGAATAATCAAAACACATAATAAGAAACCTTTACAACACAAACCATGTGAATGAACCCACATAATTTTACTTCAAAATTGAATACTTCTGAAAAATTACCTAATCGCACTGGAATTCCTTGGAAATTAATTATATCTAAACTTTGTGCTATTCTAATTACATTGCACGTGAAATAAAAATTCAATTTACAATCTCCGCTTCAACAATATTACATGTAAGAACAGAATGTGTGCCAAGTGCACTACCTCATTTTACAATTTAACTGTGTCTGAAAAATGCGAAATAATACAATGTCCTAAGTAGAAATGTTTTTAGGCAGGCAATAGCGCATCAAAACGTCTCCTACTATAATATGTATTTGTTGCCACCCGTGTCTCAAATTCTTAAACTTTCCTACTACTAAGCTTTTTCCCCTGCCGACGTAACTTGAGCTATTTTTTCCGCGCTGTAACTGTTACCATCGTGAACTTCCCACTATTTGGCCTTGAATGGTCGTGCGCTGGTCGCTGCGTCGATCGGTCGCGCTGGCCGTTCGGTCCCAGCTTCTGCGTCGTAAAGAGACGGGATTCGCCTCTGCCGTCTGCGTTGCCTTCTTGCGTCTCTCGTTCTTCTCCCAGCCGTTTCCGTCTTCTTCCCTCGTACGCCTGGGTCCATCCGTCTATCTTCACGTCGTCTGCTAAGCGCCTGTGACTACGCCGTGCGAAACATGTCCTTTGCACTTTTACCGAATACTCCGTGCAAGTTCTCGCTCGTCTGCTACTTTACTTTTGGCTAAGCCAGAACTTTTCATGTTTCCTTCACAACGGGTAACTTTTACTTCCGTGTTGTTAATTGAAGAAACAAACTCTAATCTGCACTATCCTCGCGGACGACTACTAGAACGTCTGTTCGACGGCCGAATACTCCCTACCTAGTAGTGCGTTGCACGCGGCAAACAAATATCTAATGTTACGAAAAAGTGTTGACTCGACCTATCGGTGGTCACGTGCTGCTTATCTCGAGCGCGTGTGCAAGAAAAAGAGAGCTTCCGCTTGGGGTTCGCGTAATTTATCGGCGGCGCCTGGGATTCTCAGTGGTGGGGCTGCTTCCCCTCTCTCAACCCTTCACAAGGAAAGCATTGCTTGCAAGTTCGCATTCGTTTAGTACGGGCAACGGATACCAGGCCGGGCGTTTATGAACCCATTTTCTGCGCCTGCTATCCACGCTGCCTCCGTAGAGTTCGCACATATGAATCGGTGGTGTTATGGGGTTGCACAATCCCATAACGCCACAGTGTGAACTCCACTTCGATTCCAATCAGAGACGCCGTTGCGATGGTCGTTACATGGTGTCTCTTTTATTCGGCATTTCCTCCTGTTGGAGGCACCCACCGTGTTGCTAAAAACTTGTTTCTACGGACGGAAAAAAGGTTAGTCAAGACGCCAGAAGAATACGAGAAGTACCGTAAATTTATGAACAAATACCTGAGATAAGGTCATAGGGGGTCTCTATCTGATTTGGTGACTCCTCCCTATTTATCCCTAATTTTCTTGTTATGCGAGAGGAAATTCAGACTTCAAAGCTCAAGATCGTACACAATGCTCCAAAATTCCGAACATTATCACTTCCAAGGAAAAAGACTCGCCAGCGTCTCCACCCCTTTTCGGTGAAGAATAATGAATGCAAAGACAAAAATGACGCTGTCAACTTCAAAACACTATGGCGTCTTCTCGACAAATGATTTTCACTATTTTTGTATTAGATAATGTACTTTCATATTTTTCCAACAATATTTTTTTCATAGTCTTATATACCCTCTACTTCACCGCCTCGTAGGAAATCCACCCCCACTCCTCTGATGCCCAGTATTTTGCGTTGGGCAGGACAATGCAGCAGGAGAAAGTCACACGTCACAAGAGAGCGACGGCCCCTCTCTCGCAGACGCACGTGGACGTGAGGACTGGTCACGTTACTGTGACATCAGCTGATGCACCAAATGTTTAAATGAGAAATCCACTAGATGTTCACTTCCAGTATAAAGAACCCGCACCGGATGTGTTGCAGAATAGGCCGTTTCCTTCTACTATGCGATTAATTCTACTGTTATGCGATCATTCTACTATTATTACATAAGGCTTCTTTGTTTGGAATAAATTTTGATTTAGAAGAGTTTTCGTTCTGATTGTAATATATGCCTTTCTTATCTCAACAAAATGTGGCCTGGTATTCTACATCTAATAAACTATTTTTCGTTTTTCCTTCACTGTATGCATTGATATCTTTATTAATAGAATGTTTTAAAACATTGTTCTCTTAATAAACATGATCTTGCATCGTCCAACTCCAATTAGTAATCAAAGCAGCTGTAACTTCTGTGTATGTCTCGAGAAGACAATTTAAAATATGATATATTATTTCAATGTCATCAATGTTAACACGCCATT
>BOPP01000425.1:0-58330 GCA_017312745.1 Gryllus bimaculatus
ACGTGTTTTCAGAGAGAACTTTTTTCCAAATTGTTTGATCAAATATCTGAATTTGTGTTTAATTTATTTCCACGGGTATTTACGAAACTAATTGTCGCCGTGAAGTGTGGTTTGTATGGAATTTCTGTCCGAGAGTCATACGTTCATATGTGATTTTAAGAGAAGCTGCCAAATTAAGCTTTTTAAAAAATTTTTACCCAATTTCGGAATTTAGGTTTAATTTTTTTCGCGCGTATTTCCGAAACTAATTTGCGGATTGAAGTGGGGTTTCTCCATGTAATATCTCGTAAAAAGTTGTACTCTCGTACGTGATTTTAGAAAGAAGTGCCAAAATAATACTTAATTTAAACGTATTGTATGTTTACTTATTATAAACGTTTTTTACCTACTTTCGGAATTTGCGTATTGTTATATTTCACGCGTATATTCATAACTAATTGTGTGTTAAGTTTGTTTTATGGAATATGAAAAGAAAGCGGCAAAATTAATAAATCCAAAATTTGTCACCTAATGGGGAGGGGTATTTTGTACTCGATGAGTTAAGGATCCGTTTACTTTCTCGTCTATCTCCGAAACTAATCGTTTGATTGGAGTCTGGTTTGCACCTTTCAATTTATCGTAAAGTGTTCTGCCTATACACAGAATTTCAAAAGGAAGCACCTAATTAATATTTTCCCAACATTTTCACGTATTGGGGAGGGGGGGGGCTATTGGGTACTCGATCAGTTATGGATTTTTTTGTCGTCTATCTCCCAAACAATTCGTTTGATTGGAGTCTGGGTTGCACCTTTTTATGTCTCGTAACGTTCTACCCATACACAGCATTTAGAAGGAAGCGCAAAAATTAATATTTTGCCAAGTTTGATACGTAATTGGGGGGTATTTTGTACTCGTTCAGTTATGGATCCGTTTTGTTTCTCGTCTATCTCCGAAACTATTCGTTTGATTGGAGTCTGGTTTGTACCTTTGAATTTTTTGTTTCCTGATTTCGTTTCCACCACTTCCGCCGCCCCCACCGCCTCCGCGATCGCTTGCGCGCCCGCCGCTTGGAGGCGCTGCCGTCGAACGCAGGCCGTCGGCGCGTGGGCGCTCACTGCGCTAATCCGCCCGCGCAGTCGCGCTCGTCACGCTAATAGCGGAGGCGTCGCGAGTTATTGCCTTAATTACATTATATTGTTACTTCCCCGCGGGGAGGGTGCGTGTGCGACGGGACGGCACCTGTGGTGCCTTCGCAGCTTCCGACCTGCCAGGCGCGCCAACTGCGTGGAATGGCAGCGTCTCGCCTTTGAGGCGTGTAGAGAAGGCGAAAGGTTTGAGTCAAGGTTTGAGTACAGGTGGTAGCACTGGAGAAGAATGAAATCTCCTAAGGTTGGCTTACTAACGCGTGTAGCCGTTCTTTCAGTTGTTGATTGTTATTACAGGCCTAAATTCCTGACATGATGCTGGAATTGTAAAAAAATAATTGCATTAAGACGGAAAATCATTTCGTAATGTGATGCTTTAAAAAACTTGATATTTCCTTGAATAAACGTCATCAGACATTCCCAAATATTAAAACTATCAAATAACTTTCCTGTTTACATTTCTATAAGTTTAATAATACGTTTCAAAATCTTAAACTATCTATATTGTAGGACAGATTTGATCCTGACAGATGTAACCTGCACGCGAGTATCGAGAGAGCTCTCTCTAAATATGAAACGGGCAGTTCAGAGAGGACTACAAAGGCCTTGAAGCGAGTCTGTTGGGTCGTCCAAACACGTCCACGGGTTCATACAGACAGACAATTAAACCGACTGCCTCTCCACTGGAGGCTGTTTACACACAGCACGAAGTTAACATCAAATAGAAATTACCTTGGCAACCCCCCAGAACAAGGGTGGTGCGTTAACCTTGGAGTGGAGACATTCGCTGTCTCGAATTAACATCCAGCTAAAGCCCTCGGGACGTTGGAAGGGCCGAATTCCTATTCGGAGGCTGTTAGCTGCGACATCTCCAAGCAGCCTGAAGTAGCACGTGGCATCCCCAAACGGTCCAGCGCCGCCCTCTCCCGCCTCCCCGTAGCGCTCCCTCGACAGCAGAGCGCGGTTCTGGGTGGTCCGCCCGCCCTCCCCGCCCCACTTTCCTCGCCAACCTCTCCCACCAGCCCCTCCCCTCCCGTCACGTCCCCTCCTACCCTGCGACCCGTGGTCCTCGCACCATATTCCCCCCGACCCTTCGCCCTGATAACTTACCGTGCCCTCACCTTCTTGAATATATCCTTTCACCACCCACATGCTCCGCCCCCACAGTCTTACTGCATCGGTGTTGCGCCGCATGCTCACAAACCCCTCATTCCTTTCTCCGTCCAGACATTGAGCTCTCCCAGCCTTACTGCACCCACTCCGTGTTCACACACCATCCTCGCGCCGTATTCTCTACATCTCTTCGTCTTCTTCTAGCCATTCTTTTACCATTACCCCCACAGATCTCCCAGCCGTATTGCAGTGCCCCCGCACCGTTTTCTCACCGTCCAGTTACCTTTCTCTAGCCATTCTTTCACCATTCACCCACCACGCACGCACACACACACACACACACACATTATTACGCGCAGGACTTACTACACTGTCTCAGCCCCGACAACACACCGTCACCGTCAAGTAAAAACATATTACCCATTGATTTATATATTACACTACGTCATTAGAGTAGATATATTTTGACTTTATGTGAATTAATAATTTAGTGTTGTTTACCTAATATTTAAGAGTACTAAGCCAGAAAGGGATCTGAGAAAATTGCGAGAATAAATAACAGAACCAAATGAAGATTATAATTTGCACTTTAGACAAATAAGACGTTGCAAGAGTAAAATTCGAAGGTGTGCAAAATAGACATAACATATTTGACCTCTACTCAAACTTTGAAACTGAAGTTTAGAAGAAAAGATGGACCACAAGTGTTGTTAATGTAACCGGAAAGCTTGACGTAAGCTAATATGTTAATTGGCGGTCTGTAACTACAAAATTAAATATTATGTAACATATATGTCAAAAATAGGAATGAACAGAAACAGTTGTGAATAAATAGATTTACTATAGAAATTATTTTCGTACTAGTACAGAAAATACGTTAACAGTGACAGTTACCAATGAAGTAAATAAACATATTTTTGTTAATTTAATACTAAAATGAGCTTTATTAACGAAATATACCGAGTAAATAGTGTTCATGAATCGTGATCATGTGAATTAAATTGGCTCGAGTACTACAAAGATAAAAGGAGTGCTAAGATAATTATGTGAATTGATGGTTGGGAAACGAGATATTGTTAAAATTACAGTAAATAATTCGAAATGCATGGTAATACAACATTTAAGTTGATTGATTGGGGTACCAATTGTTAGATTGTAATTAGCCCAAAGCAAACAAAGTGATTATATTGTTCAGATTGAACATGGTGATGAAACATGACTAAACAAAAATTAACCGTCTGTGTCATTGCATGGCACGCGTTATTGACGTGATTATGATACGAACAATACCGCACAACATTGTTTACTCTACGTGCCGCGAATTGTGCAAAATGCGAGGGCCATTTAAATATAAACCCGACCCTCGTTCCCTTGACATGTGTTTTACGTCAGTGAACAGAAAGTACAAGAGTCTGCTGCGTAACATATTATGATTCGTTATCTTGCCGTTAGGTGTGAAAGTGTGTGAAATTTATAAGAGACTCCGAGCAGAATTTTATGAAGCTACTCTGAGTAAAACGCAAGTGTTCAATTGGGCCCTGAAGTTTCGCAATGGTTGTGAAAATGTGGAAGAAATAATAGCTACACACGGCACCCGGCGACAAGTGCCAGTGAAGGCAATACTTAGTGGTGTGTCAGCTTGTTGCAGGAGATCGCCGCATTAATGAGTTGGGTTTCAACAATGCAATTTGATGCCCATACTGCAGCAGATTTGGTTGTAAGTTGATAAGATATCGAAATTGATTGTTGTGGGGGAGCTGAAAATTGAAAAGAAATACTTGTAAAATGTCTTCCTGGGTTTGTGCAAGAAACGCGTCTGAAATGACAAATAGTAAGACTGTCAAAACACATTGTCGTTAGAATCTGTTTTCCAACATGAAGTATTTGAAGAAAATATCCGTGTTACCTGTGTCCTGGGAGAAGGGAATTGGTTATTATCTTTCTTTTCTTATTTCTTATTCTTGCGAGCATGGACAACTCATATTTCGCTCCGCTGTTCCGCGCCAAAAACATCTGAGTAAAGTATTGTCTTGGAGTTGTGAAACATGGCACCGATCATCTATATTTCATTTAATATCTTTGCGATATTTAAAGAGATTTTACGTTGTAACACTATCTCGGTGCAGCTAGTCCGACTGATGGGTTTCAACAATGCAACGGCGTTTTAAATAGAAAGAGCTATTTTTGTCGGAAAAGCGAGAGTTTGAGGTACTTTACGTATTATTGTGGCGGTTATTCGAGGCCTAATTCCTTGTTTCTGACTTTTTTTGCATATGCTCTGGGGATTTGGAAAGAATAAAAACTATTTTGGGCGCTGTACATTTGAAATGTACGCTCTTTGCTCTTAATTTATACTAAAGAAAGGTTATAATTGTCTATATTTAAGATTAAGCACCTAATTTGAGGTATTTTAGGTGTCTATATAAAACTTTACGTTTTGAAAGTGATCGTGCCCCACTATTGGATTCACTTGGCTAGAGAAAAGTATCGACAATGTAGGTTCCACATCTTAGTACTGATACACAAAATAAAGTGTAGAAAGACATTTGTCAATGAAAACATTCGAATAACTTTGAAGAGGGAGAGACTTTTTTTGGATAATTTCATGCCCTGCAACGAATTAGGTCAACACTATACGCCAGAGAACGAGAGGGCGAGTATGTTGGATTTGAAATTGGGAGAAGGGGCACCGTCAAATCCAAGATTCGGTGAGGAATGCTCTTTGACGAGTGCTTTGAAACTCAAAAGGTGTAGTGACTCCCAGGACAGGGAATGCGCCCTACGCTTCCAGCTGCAGAATGATGCCGAGAGTGCTATTCACAACAAACGACGGCGATTCGCGAAGTCGTTTGGCCGCATAGAGTAGCTATAAATCGTAAAAAGATCACAAAATACCAAAGAGTACCACTTTCATAGACAATGTACAGTTCAAACTTCCCCTCTGTGGCTTTCGTATGTTTGTCCACTGAAGGAGGTTTTACGTGAATGAAGGCGCATAAAGATTTTAATAAGACGCTGCGGTCGAACGTATGTGCGATAGAGAGAATGTATTTCTGTTGAAAGGAACTATGTAGAAAAAGAGGGATCTCCATTTGTAAGTTAATATGCATATCAACAAAAAAGATGTGCTACGAAATTACGGTTAATATTTGAATAAAATTCGCACAAACGTTATTTGGGAACTGAAGTGGCGGAAGTGTTCAATTTTGAAAAGAATATAATTTCAGAAAAGGTTTATGAATGAATGTAAGATGTTGTTTATTAAATTAATTAAATTAGTGTAGAAAAGGTGCTATACTAAAATTTCTTGGAATGGATTTTTTTAGGGACTGGAGATTGAATCTGAGTAGATGCGTAGATGCGTGTGTATGTGTGAAGTTCAAAAACAAGATGCCAAATTAATTTGGAGGAGGGTACAACTATATGAAATGTATTCTGAGGTTTCCGGGGCAGGCAAGGAGATGAAATGAGTACACTCTTTTGTATGTAATGAAAGATCAAAATTTGATATAACACGTAAATGAATTTTGAGAGAATTGAAGATGTTTCATGGGTGTAAAGTGATTAAATAATTTGTTCGTATTATTAAACTAATATACAAAATTCTTGAAAAAACGACTACAAACAATTCTTTGTATTGGGATAATGCGTATCTCACTCCTAATTGTATTGAATCTATGTAATAATAATAATGATATTTTCGCCTGTACCCGCCTAGCTCATTAATGTTTTACTGTACAAAATGCATCATCTCTTTACTTACGCTTGGAGTCGGAAGCGCTCATTGATCTAAGAAATATTTATACATGTCGTTGGATGACAAAGCCTCCTGTATGGGAATTCAAGTTGTGAAATTTACTTAGGATTTTTAATTGAAATTGAACTACTTGAAAATAACACAATTAATTGTTCCGAACATATAATTTGCTTTTATAATAATTCCAATGCATCACTTCTCGCAGCTCTACTACTGAAGTCTCGAATGCATCACACAACCATAATCATAAATATGTACTATAATAATTTGTTCATTCTAAATATTTACTAATACATTCAATCAAGTTTCCCATTTGTAATAAATTGTAATTTACTTTGCTATCTTTAATTCTCTTTTATTATACTATTATTTATTTTACACACATCATCATCTTCCAACATGAAATGTATTTAAAGTTTATGCACTTTCGTTAATGCTGACCATTGCACTCTCGGCCAGTCATACCGCTGTTGTACTTCTTACACATTTTGTGGCATTCACGATATCTTGCCTGGCCCCCATCACAGCTCACATTTTCACTCAAGTCCATCATTACGCAATTAACGTTTCAAAATTCACTCCCTATATTACTCCAATATTTACGTTATTCTATCCACTCTTTAATTACTATTTGTAACTAATTCATCTCTTAGCAGTAAAACTATTTTCACGATAATGCGCTATACTTATGGGTCTCACTCGCACCATAGTCTCTCGCTATCTCTGCAAATCATTTTACCCGCTTTTCAGCTGTCTCTTCCTGTCCGAACGTTCTTTCACTTCATTTCTTTGCTCCGCATCATGATTATTTGTTGCTCACTCCGCTTCCTTCCATTGGCTATCACACGCTACCCTTATATTATATTTCCTTAATTATCTGTCTTTTTCATTTATTACTGTTATTTACTAAGCAATGATATCACTCACGTGTCCTATTAAGACCTATTCACTTTATTCCCCACATTCATACACTGGTCACATCTTAATTTGGTCTCCTTTATTTTTTTCTACCCATTTCGCGCCTATTTCGAAATTAAGTTTGTTTTTCACATATTAATGTCTCACGTTTTTCGTTCCTATCAAGTTTATTCGTATATTCCATTCCTACAATTATTAAATGATTATTCAGTACTGTCACATAATAATAGTAATAATAAAAGATCGTGGTGGCGTTCAAATATACATTCTACATTTCCGTTTTTTTTAATTTATGACAGGAAATAATTACCTACAAGATAAACAGGTAAAAGAAATGCAATTATTTTACAATAGAGAAGCGAATTTGTTATCTTATTAACTGTAGTTTTCGCGTTTTGTTTTGAATGCCAATAACTTGTAAAGTTATATTCACAAATATTTTATACAATTTATCTTCCCGTCAGTTTAATTGTTTAAATAACTGCATCATTTGAAACGACAGCCATTATTTGTTTAGTAGTTTTTTTTGTTATTTCAAATTGCACCAGGTATTTCTGTTATAATATGACCTGTGAAATATCAACTCGAAACAAATGTAGCTGTGGACTAATCGTGTTCATGACAGTAAATAATGGACTCTTTACTGAAAAAGTAGTATCATTTTCTCTTCGACCATAGTACACCCTTTTATCCAGGTGGATATTACCCCCATTTATTTTGCAAACGACTTCCCAACCTTTCTTTGCCATCTTTGTGTCCCGTCTGTCAAGCGTCGAAATAAATTCTTCCTACTACCATATCCAGGCACTTTTATGTCTTAATTTGGCGAAATATGTCAGAAATTGATCGGAAAGTATGTAGAATGACCTTCCTGGACGCAGTCATTTGTTTGAAATTGACAAGTTTAAGCAAGAAATGTCAGTCAACATCGATTGCGGAAGCTTTATGCGACAACCGACGACTGATCATAAAACTCGACACTTTTATTGATGTCTGTATTCTCCTGGTCTTTCTGTGGCATTACTCTTACCTGACGGTTTCAAACGAGAATGCAATCTTTGAGGCATATAAAAGTCGTACTGAACTAGACTTAATGTGGGATGAATGTGCTGTATTACAACGTTCCGCATTGACAAAACTTTATATTTGTATATTTATGAGAAGCAATATTTGTTTATC
Source organism: Gryllus bimaculatus (assembly GCA_017312745.1). Lineage (NCBI taxonomy): Eukaryota > Metazoa > Arthropoda > Insecta > Orthoptera > Gryllidae > Gryllus > Gryllus bimaculatus. The sequence continues at coordinate 8,092 of BOPP01000425.1, forward strand.
TCTTCGTACCTTCCAACAGGAAATGTTTCTAATTACATAATCAATAATTCCATTTTCCAAAAATGAGTTTTATGTAGTAATGCATTTTATTGCCAATGATTTTTGTATACATTTACAGTAGAATAAACCAGAATATTTTAGTTGTGTGGATAAATTGTTGTTGCAGAGGAAATAAACTTACACATTTCAAAGGTCAGGTAACAAATATATTTCCATAAAAGCAATATATTTTAACATACTTCCACATCAGAGAAAAATAGCTTGAGCCTGTGCAGTGCAAATAGTGTAAATTAACATTCTTAGTTGATTAACATTTTAAATCTTACGATTTGCATGTAAAACTCATCGCATTCCTGTTCCAGGTCCTTTTGTGGTGATTTTTTCTTGAAATAGGAAACCATCTCATCCTTGGTAGGCTGCCCGTTGTTAGTGCATGGGCGTCCAAATTAATTGAAATTTGACACCGCTCTTCGCACATCTCAGTTTCGGTTCTCTTTGAAGGCATTTTAGAAGAATATATCTTAAATTTCAAACTATCCGACGCGGAGATAGTCTAATTTTGCTTCTGAAAATCACTAATCGGTTGCACCACCTGCTGGGAGGCCGCGACGAAAGAGTTGCCCATTGTCAGATTTCTTGAAATCCGAATATATTTGAAAATTCATCGAATTTAACCTAAAAATACTAGTCATAACTGTAATTTGCGGAGCTCAAAGATATGTCTCTCAACAATAAACGTATAAGTGGATAGATAAAGAAATATTATGTGTGTTGACAAATACAGAAGTAAAATAATTCCACTATTAATGCGTACTAATTCACAAATGTCCTATTAAAATACTAATGCCCACAAAAAACTATTTCTAAGATCAACAGTACTCTATTATTTCATTGGCACACTAGTTGCCGACCATTCAATTTTGTTCCTTAAAACTTGTAGATACCAAAATCATTCAGCAGTTCCACAAATTCACTATTTCATGTATTTCAAATTAATTTTATCAAAATGTATTGCAATGATTCTAAATCAATGAATTTTACCAAAACTTTTGTTCGCATCAACTGACCAGTCACAAAGGGTAATGTCACCACTTTCATGCTATCAATCACTTTTTCATTGTTTCCTAATTTTGCCAATGCCTAAACTGAACATTCTCGGCAACTACCAAACAAATTAATATTCACATCAGTTTTATTAATAACATTATATATATATATATATATATATATATATATATATATATATATTTTAGTTCCTTATAATAAATTTTCGTGGCAGACTTAAAATAAGATATCGGGAAGATAGATTTACACTCCTTAAAATATATTAAAATGGTACATTAAAATATTACGCGTATTTCAACGTCTCTTACTTTTTAATAAGATACACACAACAAAGATAAAATAATAATCTTTAATATATAAAATAAAAAAAAGATTTGTTTTCATGGACAGGTTTTGGGAGAGACAAAATATGTTATTTAATTTGTAACTTAAGCTCACGAAAGGTAAAAAAATATTAAAAGATACGAATAATTGTAAAATATCTTTTATTCTGCACAAAACGTAAAGTTATCTTCATTATTTTGTTAACTTAATTTGGTATTCTCTTTGCATAAATGCTTCTTTATATCTACTATCCCACGGGCGTCGTATTTGCCGCTATCAACTTTGTCCATTCAGGACTCCTTAAACTACATTACGTAAAAATTATTCCTTTAATTTTCAGCGTAACCATTATTGTTTTATTGTCAAAAACACTGGAGTTATTGCTTTACAATTACCCCGAACTTTGTGTTTAATGATTAGTTTACGAAGTTGTAGATATGGTCATGCATGTCTTCTTTCTGACGTTTACATTTTGGATATTATTCGTTGTCTTCACGCGATTATACACGTACGAACATGTTATGTATTATATTGGGTTTAGGTAGAAAACCGGCCGTAATGACCTGAGCCTCGTCACTAATAAAGACAATATTATTATTATTATTATTATTATTATTATTATTATTATTATTATTATTATTATATTAAAGAAATAGTCTCTGAGACACAATTTTAATATTTCATTAGGATTATCATCTCAACAGATAGTTAATAACCATTGTGAGCGACAGGCGAACACATGTTGCAACGTAGAATTCATTTTAACAATTCCTACCAGGAAAGCATTTTTATGTACTGAAAAGTCTCAAATGAACGTTGGCCCGTCTGCTTCCCCACTGGGGCGACCCATGCACTCCTAAAGCGACGCGCAACGCAAATCCCCCAGCCGCATGCAGGGTTCCCCTTCCCCCCCTCCGACCGACCCTGGTCTCGGAGAACCTCGCCAGCGCCGAGTGCCTCGCGACCACTTCCTTCCCTCCGCCCCCGCCCCCCCTCGCCCGCTGCCGCCGGAGCTCTATTTGTCAGAGCCCGCGCGCGCGCGCGCACTGCTCGGGCGGTTAAATGAGGCGTGAATTCGAGACAACATACTCGCGAAATGTCGCTCGGGCGCGGCTTATTTTGTAACCCAGCCGTCTCCTTTTTCCTCCCGCTGTGTTTTATTTTATCATTAATCTTCTCCCTCCTACCCTCCCTCCTTCCCTCCATCCCCTGTCCTCTTCCCCCGGGCTACTACTTCCTTGGCGGTTCCCCGCGAACCCGCCGCCTGTCTTTTGTTCAGTGCACCACGCCGCGCCGCCATGCAGACACGCCCACCAACAATGCGAGAAAAACGCCACATCCGCCGCCTGATGGTGCTGAGGTCGCAGTTCAGTCACCGGAACATTATATCAAACGCGAGTGGAGCAGCTGGGACGAAATTTGTTTAACACAAAAAAGGATTGCGGGAGAGAGGACAGGCAGAGGGCAGGAAACGATTTGGCGAGTGCGGGTTACTATGTGCACGACTTGCGTGCACGATCCTGACGAGCTACGTTCAGTTTGATTTGTGGCAGTCGTTCGTGTGACAGGTGGCCATTTTGTAGCGAGGACGGAAAACGTAATGTCGGGCGGAAAAAGGAGACCCGGAACCGACACCGTGTGAAGACCTCGATGTGGACATCTGAGCAAAAAGTAATCTGAAAGATAGGAGTAGATAGTCGAGTGTACGTGTTTGTTACCACTTTTCTCTTAATAAAACGAGTCATTATAAGAAATAGTTTATGCACACAGATATGATAAATTATGAGAGTATATTTCATATGATTTTTTTTTTCTGAAAGGAATATATATTATTCACAAGGAATTAAATATATCCCTATTTATTCTTCAGATATATTGTGCAAAACGTCTTATGACGAATTGCAGAACTGTCCCACTCGACACAACATAATATTTGTCTTACATTCAAAAGCAAATAAAATAATATCACCTGACCACCTTCGTCTTTTCTCCTCACTGATACAGAACTGTACGCTTTCAGAGAAGAAACACCGATCTTGACTAGAATTAATACCTAACCGATCCACATCTTGGAATCCATATTAATCAGTCTCGCAATTTCACGACAACGCGAGTAAACCGCTTTCCATCCACCATTCGCGCTCGCATCTGCTTCCAACGCAAGCGGGGGCGCTGGCTCCGCCGGGGGGTCGCCGTGAGAAATTAGCCCCACTTTCAATTGCACATTTGCGGTTAAACTAGAACCTTCCGGCGGGTAATCAAATACGCATCGCATTTCATTGCGATACGCTCGCATGCGATTCGCATGGAAATCTACTCTGTGCGCGCGTTGATTATCCTAGTTGGAGCGAAATGCGGGCGGGCATACGTCAAATTGCGGCGCGGAAATGCTGATTCTGGAGCTGTAGGAGACGGCCCACCCAGTCGCCCGCCGCCGCCTCCGCCACTTCCCTTTGCTCCTGTTTATTCCGTGGCTTCGCCTACGTCGTGTCTTTCCCTCCGGCCCCACCTCTTCCACCGCATTCATCTCGCCTCCTCCTCCACATTCTTCGTTTGACTCTATTTCTGCATCTTTTTATGGGTCTGCTTACGACACTACCTTCACCTACACAGGTCTTGCTTCGCCTCTGCCTCCAGCACAATCCCCACCTGTGTGACTGCCTCCCCCTCTGCCGTCACTTCCGCTTCCGCCTCCACTTCCGCTTCCACTTCCGCTCCGCCTTCGCCTTCGCCTGCGTCTTCGACTTTGTCATCGCTTCCGCGTTCGCCTCCGCCACCTCCGTCTGCACTTCCGCCTCCGCTTTCACCTCTGCCTTCGCCTTCACCTTCGTCTTTGCTTCTGCTTCCGCCTCAGACACCGCCTCTGCTTTTGCCTTCGCCACCACAGCCGCCAACGCCTCCGCTCCCCCGCCCTCAGCCACTGCCTCCGCCTTCGCGTATCCTCCGCCTCCACTTTAGCCTACGTCATTGACTCTACCTTCCACTTCACCCTCATTCTCCTGCCTCTGACCGCGCCCTTCCCCACCTCCGCCTGCATCGCCTCCGTTGCCTCTCCGCCGTCTTCAGGCCCTCTATCGCAACCGCCACCGAGAGCAGAATGTCCCTTAGCAACTCCGGGCTTCGGGGGTTCCCTAAGTGCCGCCGGGATCCCTTCGCACCCAGTCACGTTCCCCTGTGCGCGGACTGCCAAACACGGTGCCCGGGTGGCAGGAGTGTCTCCAGTGTTGTCGCGATAACGCTCTTGATTTGTCTAATATCACACATTTGTTTACTTTAAGCAAATATACACCATTGCAGTTACATTTATATTTCTTTTTCTGATTTCTCTTCTACTCTTTCTTTCTTTCGGTTTCTCGTTTTACATGGATTTATTGAAAGCCGAGAAGTAGTCCATCACTCTATGCATTCTCCATCCATCCATTCGTCACTTTACGTCTATATCATTCCGTCTGTCCATTGTTTCATCCATCCATCTTTGTGGAGAGAGTTTGGCCTATTGTTTAAGTTCGGAGTACGTGAAATGTGCTGCTCTTTGTGCAGGCGTGGTTTGTAGATCTGATTTTTCCAACAGATGATTCGAAAAAGAAAGTTAATGGACAAATGAAAAGATTTCTACGCAATACCGTTGTAGTTTAGGAGATCTACCGAAGTTGTCTGGATTATGATTGAGAAAGAAATATTTATTGAAACGAACTTGTCCAAGCTTCGACATGAAGCTGTTCACGGAAGTTTGGCTTCGAAGAACCAGCAGTTAATATGTGTCAAAGGCAGTTTACATTTTGATCGGTTCATATCAACTGTTCTCAAATGAAAGTAGAATCAGAAATGAAATTAATTGTAAAAATCGTTCCAGCTGTTTTGGTCTTTTCTTGGCGTGTCGGATTTATCCAGGACCAAAAACATCGAATTCATTTATTATTAATTTGCGTAGTATTATTTTCATTTGCGTATTATTTGCATATATATTTTCACAATTTACTTCAAAAATGTCTCTACATTTATAAGTTTGTATCTCATTAATTAAAGGTAAATTGATCACTACCATTTATTAATTTCAAAACATTTTTCTATTTTTATGTCTTTTCTTCTGAATATTTTGGCTCTTTCTCTTGCTTCGTGCAAAATTTCGGTATTTCTTCCGAAAAGGAAATCATTCGGCAGAAATCATCGAGAATTCAGCCAATTCCCCCGGGTCCATCTCATTTTCAATCTCGCGCCGCTTCCATGACTGAATCTAAACACAAAAGTTGGCGAATGGGAGGAACTACGAGAAAAATAAGTGTGAAACTTAGAGACGGAGAATCACAGAGTTAATTGTGACGTATAGAAACCCTCATTATGAGACTAGAGATATATTGAGACACAGGTAGCACCTTTAGAGACACAGAGAAACAAGACAAAGATAAATATGTAGTTTGTGAAGATAGAAGGAGGTCGAGCGAGGTCTTTTACCAGTCGCTAAGTCAAGTCTAAACTTCATGAAGTTGTTTAAAAACACAATTTTTCAAAAACCCCAAAATAACGTTCTTTGCGCATTTGCCTTGTGTTCTATTCATAAGTTTGTAACACAAGCTATTCCTATTCATCTGTATGATATACAGGTAGTGTGATATTACTTTTTTTACAAGTTCATGCCATTTTCGTATGTGTACATTTTAAACACAAAAACAACAACAACAGTACCCAAAATAAAGCTGAAGCGCCACACCCGCTTCAACAAAAACGAAGCTCGGAAACAATCCGTTTGTGTAACGAACACCGAGGCGACGAGCGAAAACGAGGGCGCGGCTGAAGGACTTTCTCAAACTCTCTGGAAAAGCAGACGCGCCCCGAAGTAAAGCGGTGTTCAGGAAAACGGGCAAAAGAGCAGCGTAGCAGCACCGGCGCGCGTACCCAGCGCTCCTGGTGGGCGAACAAGAAATCGCTCGGGTCCTCTCATTTAACGAGCGCTGGGGAGGGGTGGAGTGGCCGGGGAGTGCTGACGTTTTTATCGCTCCAATGCGAAAGCGGGGGGGGGGCGCCGAGCGGGGAGAAAGTCCGGTCCTCGGGGCCAAAATTTCTCCGGGAAATAAACAGTGGCACTCAGGTGGGAGCCCAGTGGGGAAACTTGCCCCAGACTCCGATTTAATTGGGGCTCCGAAACGTTTTTCATTGGAGAAATAAAAAAAAAGTCTTTAATTCAAATTGACATCAATATGTTATTTATGTGGTAGAGTGAATCTATACCAGACTGTTTTTATATATTTTGAATTAGCTCAAACCTTAATTTTATATAATTTTCTCATTTTGTGCTTTTAAGGGGGATATATTAACCAAAATAGTAATATAACGTGAAATTTGTGAAAATAACTCTACACTAGAGTGAGAAGTACTGGTCCTATCACTTCTACAATTAATATGATGAACTTATAATGTAACAAAATATGGTCATATATTCCTTTGGAGATGCTTAATCATCTATCTTATAGTGAGTATTTCTCTCTAAGCTATTTAAATATTTTTTATACCTCAAAAAATCCCTGTCGTGTTAGCATTAAGCTCATCACAGTGACGCAAAGTTTCAGTTGTCTGTCAAAGAGCGGTTTCTGTCTCAGGCGACAGACGTCTACCAAACGAAGGATGATCCCATGATCCAAATCATCCCACGGCATAACTAATATCTGTATTATGGAAGAAATTATGTTAAAAATTATGTAGTATGTGCTGTATCTGCTTGTGGATACGCATCATGAAACCCAGGAAATATGTAAAGTTTTTAAATACAATCATCTGACTGTACAAGTAAAATAATTTTAAATGGACTCTTCTTTTAAACAAAAAGTTGAATTCTGAGACGTCCAGGCGTAAGGCGCATTCATTAATGAAACTTTCGTTTGCGGAACATTTAATTTTATATAGTTCTCACAAAACATTTCGTTTGTACAGTGTGTCCTATTGTGCTAAAACATGTTACTTTTAATACAATTATTGCCCATAAAAATTGTACGCTCTGTTCAGACACGTAAAATGTACAAATCCCTCCGGGTGTAGTCGTTCAATAAAGCGGCTTCGTATGTGAACAATTAGGTGCAACCTGCCTCAACAGTATATCGGAGAGCTGGGCAGAACGGGGCAAGCTAACTTTCATTCCAAATCAAATTAAGTCAATCCAATGAGTTGAAAACAGTATATGTTATGTTTTAACATAATTTGATATGTTTTAAAAGAAAAAGTATTTCACAATATTCAAAAAAGTGCAAATATTTATTTAAGTTAATAATTTTAATATCATTAATAACTTAGTCAAAGTTTAATATTATACCTATCAGCGTAAATCTCAGTTTCTCGGTGATTTATTGAGGAAATGTTGAGATGAGTGCTTGTTTCGACCAAACGATGTAGATTGCATCCCTTTGTCATCACATGCAGTTGTTACTGCTGTCAACTCATAGAGAGTAAAACCTAAATAAAATAATATTTTTATTTCGCAAAACGGCATCATTACGATTACATAAACTATTTTTTAAATAGTTATTATCAAAAATTTATATTATATTTTTTAAACAACTTTTTAGGAGATCACAGAATCTTTATTAGGTTTTCTGTATTTCTTTGGTGATTTTGTTAGTCTGGCTGATCACCGTATGGTATTCTCTTGCTTCAATACAACACATTTCTGAATCCCTTAACAATGATTAAAATAAATAAAGATATTAGATAATCCAGTGGAAAGACTATATTTTAATTTAGGGATTTGAAAAAGAAAATAGCACTTGCTTCAACAAAACGATACCAAGCTAGTGATGTACAATTGAATTTGTATGCTTGATTTGAGTATGAAGATTAATGCTAATCGAGAACAGCGCTTCGGATCACTGTGGGTGAGCGCAAGTCGAGGAGGCCCGAGGTCGTCCGGAGCGGCGCGGGGGAAGCGGGGCGAAGCGGAAGGCGGGCAGAGCGGAGAGGGGCGAAGTGGAGTGGGGTGGGGGGGATTCGGGTGGGGCGTTCCCCTGCCCTTTCCACAGGACGAGGCGGTGCGGCGCGGGACGTGGGGACGAAAAGCAGACGGCGAGGTTGGAATAGGGCGGGGGTGGGCGTGGGTGGAGAGGGCACGGGCAAACCGAGAGAGTCAGTGCGACTCCCATTTGTCTAACGAGCAACGTAATCCGCGCCCCTTCGTTCCGCGGGACACCTGTTAGCCCCCGCCACCGAACGCCGCGCACGCGATCTGGCGACCGGCGCGAGACCTAAGCCCGCCGAAGACAAAACAACGTCGCTGCTGATCGAGACCATTCGAATTCGCAGGCGATGTTGCAGCTAATCCGCCCCGCCCTCCTCCATCACCGTCCGATGTCCCCGCTTCTGCAGTTTTTTATGGGCGAAATGGAACGGAAAGTAACGAGTTGGGAAAATTGCGACGGTGTTCTTGTAATGGCCTCTTTTATGACACCCGAGATGATGACTTTTTTTGTAATGGCCCTGAAAGCATTATATCATTGGGGGAGAAGCAAGTACCTTCACCGTGTTTAATCCCCTAAGATATTTAATTTCGTAGCAGAGAGCGGAGTTTCACGCAAGCTTTGATATCTACGACAATCCATATGTGTATAAACAGCAATATCGTGATATCGTTTTTTGGCGAAATGATGACAATGTAAACTTAGTACTGTACATAGTTCACAATCATAGGCGAAGAAGGAGACTTATACCTCAAGGTTTTTGTTCCTTTGCACACGATCAGTTACTAGCACTTGATGGATGATGGGAAAGGATGGTCGTCAGATTATCGATGATAAATAATTTTTCAACAAGGATTGGATGATGGATCAGATGTGTTACCTGATCGTATGAGACAGATTATACTATTTTATGTTACCGTGTTCAGGACTGTTCGGAAATACTCGTGAAACAAAATTGAACCTAAATTCAGACATTTAGTGACAAATTTGGAAAAAAGTTAATTTCGTAGCTTCTCTTTAAAATCCTGTATGCGAGTACAATTCTCGACGAAAAATTAAATGGAGGAAACTAGACTTCAATCTATTTGATTTGGAAATACACGTGAAACTAAACTGAACTTAAATTCAGATATTTAGTGAAAAATGTGGAAAAAACTTAATTTCGTAGCTCCACTCTAAATTCACGTATGCGAGTAGAACTATCGACGTGAATTTATATAAAGAAAAACAGACTTCAATCAAACTATTAGATTCGGTAATTCACTTAATTTCGTAGCTTCTCTCTTAAATCACGTATTTGAGTACAACTCTCGACGAGAACGTTAATGGAGCAAAGCAGACTTCAATCGGACTATCAGTTTCGGAAATAGACGTGAAACAAAATTGAACCTAAATTCAGATATTTAGTGGAAAATTTGGAAAAATGTAATTTCGTAGCTTCTCTGTAAAATAACGTATGCGAGTACAACTCTCGACGAGAAATTAAATGGAGGAAACCAGACTTCATTCCGACTATTAATTTCGGAAATACACGTGAAGCAAGTAGAACCCAAATTCTAAATTTTTGAGATAATTAAAAAGAACTTAATTTCGTAGCTTTTCTCTAAAATAACGTTGGGAGTACATCTATCGACGAGAAATTAAATAAAGGAAACCAGTCTTCAATCCGACTATTAGTTTAGGAAATAGACGTAAAACAATATTGAAGCAAATTCCAAAATTTGGAAAAAATTTGAAAAAATCTTAATTTCGTAGCTTCTTTAAAAAATCACGTATGCATGTACAACTCTCGACGAAAAAATAAATAAAGGAAACAAACTTCAAGTTGATTATTTGTTTGGGAAATACACGTGAAACAAAATTGAATCTAAATTTAGATATTTAGTGAAAAATTTGGAAAAAAGGTAATTTTGGAGCTATTTCGTAAATCACGTATGTGGTACAAAATCAACGTACTTTTTAGCATTCTTTGCAACTCCAAATTGCACAGTTTCGCTATGACAAGAATAAACATAGTCGGGAATCATAATTTTAGTTTCCTTTTTTGCTGAATTTATAAATAGTGGGTAACTCACTAATTTAAAATGCTCGATCTGTTATTTACTTTTATTTATTACTCTTCTTTCATAATAATATTTTATCACGAAGTAAGCCAAAAATATAGGAGGAAAAAATGAGTAACGATATTTACTAATTAACATGAAGATATTCTTTAATCAAGAAACAATTTCTGTTTCCCTTTGAAGATTTATGAAATACAAATTTCCATCAAACTCAGAGGTCTTTCGAGGAATAACAGATGTTTAAATTAATTAAGTATAAATACTTAAATTAGTTAAATAAGAAAAATGAAGGTTCTGCGTAGGACTATTTCTGAGTAGTGTACTTCTTAATGTTCCTTTTATTTTTTAAATAATTCTGTGTATTGTGCATTTCACAATAGAATGGAACAAAAATGTCTTCCTCCATAACGATGGACAAGTACCAATATTGATTACATCAACAAAAATGTCAATCTTTGGAGAAATGCATTGCTCCAAAACGTATAACTATTTGTATACCCAAAGATCTACGTATTCCTTTGTTGTTGTTTCTTCTCAGAGATGATTTATTAGGTCACCACTTAAACTGTAAAAAATTAATGTTTGTTTGTTTCATTCTCATAAGTCTAGTAGTTTGCACGGTATGGTTTTTCAATGTTTCTTGAGAGATCGACATACCTCACGCAATTATCTGTGACACTTATCAATGCTTTGATAACGCTGGCGCTGTGCAATTTTGCACCTGATCTGCTCAAAGGGTCTGATTTTGTGTGAACCACGAAGGGTGATGATAACTAATAGTGTTATCGGAATTACAACGTTTATCGCAGAGTTTTCGGGAAAAGTCATCCAAGCGGACATGCGTTGCCGAAGTGAACTTTGTATATTTGTGATTGTTGGCGGTGCGCGCCGAATCCTAAACTCCGTATTGTGCAAGATATTTTTTTCTAGTTTGGTTTTATGATGTTGGGGTTTTTAAATAACCGGCGCGACTAAATTTATCTCGACAGGGTTTGCGAGTAGCAGAATGTTAATGGTAACTTGAATTTTTAAGTGTTCTTGCTATTTTGAAACCAGTAAGGGAAAGCTAATTGATTTCTTTGTATAAATTGATAATTATATATGTGAATGTCTTTTCTCAGTTCATTTTATCTTTCAAAAATGTTCTAACCTAGATTTAAGTTTTCTATTTTATACTTTTATATTTTGTAATTTTGATATAAAACTGCTTTGAAATAGAAATCCTTAAGTAATCTATTTAATACAAAGATTCTCCTTTGCTGTTTGATTGATTGTTAGTGATTCCGGACGCGTCAACTACTAAGGGTTATTATTACCTTAAGTGTAGTGCATGTTTTTGCTCTGGTAGGGGCGGTGGTTTTCCACCGCTGTATGCCGAGATCCGTCGCCGACCTACGGTCGGTTAGTGTTTTTTTCCGGGTATATCTCACCAGCGGAGCACCGCCCAAGCTCCCTTCTGGTCACCCAGTATATGTGGTGAGCATGTTAGTGTTAGTGTGTGTAAGAGATAAGCTTAGGATAAGAAGGCAAGATAGATTACGCGTGGCCCGTGGCCCGTGGCCCGTAGGGTACTGCTCCGGCATTCGTCATGTGTTGATCGAGCAAACCATAGAGAACTATACCGATCAGAGCAGCAATCAAATCCTCTAGACAGCAACTGAATTCGACGTAACTGAGTAACTATGCTAGTGTAGAAACTCCTGCCGCCGTCAGGACTCGATCCTAAGTCCTCCCTGTCGCGGTCCTTTGCTTTTTTATATCTCCTATTTTATCTTCTAATCCCTCATGGATTCTTGGACACATAATATTGGTTTAATAAAAGTCTCAAATTGTTCTGTAATTCATCTATTACCTACGTTTCCTCCAACTTTATTTCAAAACTCTTCAATGACATTTAAAAACTCATGTTAGTCACAACGATGACTCTTATCCATTTTTACAAAAGGTTTTAATGACCATCACCGATGAGTAAGATCTTCAGAAGTTATTCACTAATCCCGTGATCAAGGTCTCTAGATTTTGACACATAATATTAAAGGTTCACTACATTTCCATTTTCAATTTTCTTATGAATAATCTCCAATTATCTGATCTAATTGAATGATTTTGCAGGAATCTTGGGACTGTCAATCTGGTCTTAGGGTATTACGTTTTCTTCATATTTTAGCAAACTTTTCTCCTGGCGCACTATCTATTAGCTAGAACTCTATGTTTATCAGGATTGAATAAAATGTACATTTCCACGAAACTAGCTGTCAGCTATTATCAAGATCTTTAAAACTCTTTTAAGAATCTAAAGATTGTGTCAATCTAGAGTCAGAATATTAAGGCTTTGTGATGTTTCCTTCTGCACCGCTATCGGTAGAACTTCTCATCTGCGTAATCTTCTGGTCTGCCACATTTAACTCTATCATCAGGCTTCACCACATTTCCCAAAAACGTTCCATCGACCATTGCCGCACACGAAAATCTCCATTAAGCCATTTTCAGAATCTAAGAAGATTGTCAATCTGTATTCAATGAAGCAGGGAATTGAAGTGTGATAAGTTACTTCCACAAAACTCTCTTCTGGTTTGCGAATAGCCTCGATTGAAACGTATACAACGGTGTATTAAGCATCAGATCCTAGAACTTTAAAGTGTATCAAACAGTCGTCAGCAAACTTCCTAGAAATTCCCCAGGGCCCATCACCGATTAGCTAGAACTTCGAGGGCATTTCGTGAACCTAGCGATTCAGAAACGCGCCCGCGAATGGCGCCGCCTGCGGGCTGGCAGCCGGCCGACGCAATTTTCCGCCTAATCAGCGCCCCGCCGCTCCGCTCCGCCTCCTCGCGACTCGGCGCCGCCGCCGCCGGCCCGGAATCGCAGCGACGCGCGGAGAGGTGCCCGCAACACGTGCGAGCCAACTTGGGGAACACATTGTGTCGCAAGTTGCGCCGCCAAGTTGCACGCGCAAAACAGGAAAGGCGGGGAGCTGGCGGCGCCGGCGGCGGCGAAGGGCGATGAGGAGGAGGTGCGGGAAGGGGCGGTGGTGGGGGTGGGGGTGGGAAATGTGGAAGTCGCAGCGTTGCCATGCGATTAAATGTGTCTCCCAGAACCGATCCTAAAAAACCCTTGCACTTCCACTGAAATTCCTGGTACCAATGACAATTGATTTTGAAAGAGTTCATATTTTAACTCTTAAATGTTTTTAACTCACTCAAGAAGTTCGTTAAATGTAACTCGACATCCAGTAATTTTATACCAATAACCAAAATGAAATCATGGTGGAAAAGAATAATACTTCCACTATAAATGGGAGAATTAGACGTATCCTTTTTTCCTATGGCATGTTGTGGCAAAATAACATTCTAAGTCACTCTTAATGATTTTACGGCAGTAATTTCACCTATATAATATGTCTAATATTACTGTTATATTATTGAATACAAAAATATTATACGATTCTTAAACAGTTCATTACCTTAGACTTAAAATTCTGGTATTTAAGTGTACTAGGATGTTCATCCTGGTGTATGGTATCTTAATGAAAATTCTGGTAAAAATACTAGGATCCTAGTACGTCTGGCAACACTGGGAAGACTTAGAGGTAGATGAGAATGAGGCGGCGGAAGAGTACGTGGTGGTGGAGATTCTGATGAATGAAAGTTCGGCCATGAAACCGGTAGAGAAGGCGACGAATGTAGAGATGACTGAGAAGGAGGAGATAGAGAAGGAGGTGGTGATAGAGGCGGTAGGACACAAAGTGGTAGAAGAAGAGACGGCGAAGGAAGTCGGTGACAAGAAGAGTGGAGGAAGATACAACGGAAAGTAAATAGGGATATGAGGGAGGTGTGTTTGAAATGAAGCGAAAATGACATAGAAAAATTGTAGGCTTGAAAAGACAACGAATTATAATATTTGAAAAAGAATAGTAAAATATTGATGTAAAAATGAGAGGTGCGGAATGGTAGATAAACGTGCGAAGAAAAACGCGCGTAGGAAGCAAAGAAGAAGAAAATAAATTGACTCGGGAAATGAACAAATAAAATAATTTAACTCAAATAAGAAAGTGGAAAGTAAATAACTTGAAATGAAGTGAATGTAAATTAGTGATCTAAAAAAATATAGAATTAGTATTTTCTATTCAAGAGGGAGCTCAGAAATTACATTTCTATTGATATGTTGACGAAAAAACCGAAGTTAAAGTTACAGACAAATCTTCCCTGCAGGCAAGCGATAAATGTGAGAGAGCAATTTTTTAGAAGCATATAATGAGTGAACTGGCCGACATGATACGGGAAGGTCAGAAGAGAAAAATATGAAAAAAATTGATGTACCGTAACGAAAATATTATCTGAAACAGCAGTTGCGATCATATTGTAGGGTCAAAAGCAAACTTATCAGTGACATATATATATATATGTGTATATATATATGTCATATATATATACATATATTATATATATATATAAACACCCAAAGTATACACTTTATTAAATATTAAATTATAAGGGAGCGGTAAGTGAACAGCTAACCAGCATTTTTTCGTACAGATGTCAAATAGCCGTCACGTCACTATAAAGTTGTTACAAAAAATTAACTTTGAAACTCACATACATTTATAATGCTGATGTACAAAAACATAGCATATGCAAATTGTTTATAGTGTTGTGTTATTGCATTTGTAGAAATATGAAAATTCCCTTTTAACGTCGGTCGTTTTTAAATCATATAATGAAACAATAAAGTTTAACATAATTAACTAATATCATTGCATACTAATATGTGTTTTTGAAGCGCATTAACCCTAACCAATTATCCACATCCAATTGTCGTCCCCGCGCCTGTTGTAAATCCGTGCGTGGCCCGGCCAAGGCTGGCGGGAGAGCTCGAGAACGCCGTGCAGTGACGCGGGTTGCGGCGCTGGGGCCTGGGGTGGCGCGCGGCCGCAAGAAGCGCCCGCGGTCTTACACTTGTCGCGCTGCGCGGCCCCGCTGGATTAAAAAGAGCGCTTGGGCGCTGGCAGCCCGCTCGCGCCGCTCCGCCGCCATCCACCCGGCTTCCCGCTGCTGCTACGCGGCTCGTACCGCGCCCCGCCCGCCCCCACACTGCTCTCCGTTGCACCTCGCCCCGCGGCGTTCCCGGCCGCTCCGCCTCTCCCGCCGTCCCACCTCATTTCATCTCTCCCAGACCACTCTGCACTCTCCCTCTGCATTCATACCTGACATCTCCCTGTGCTTCCCCGTTGTTCCCTGCCCCCAATCCTCCTTATTAATCACACTACTACCCTCCCGGACCATCCTGCTCCGACCCTCCCCATTCCTCCCTCATCTACCCCTTGCCTCCCACCATCCCTCTCCTTCACCATTCTTCCCTGCCCCCGATTATCCTCATTCCACCACTCCCCTTCCCGTTCCTTTATACTTTCCTCGGACCACCGCAACCATTCCCGCTTCGCCATACACCTCACCGTCCACAACACTTCTCGCCTGAACATTCTAATTTCTCCTTCTCTCTTTCCCCATTTGCAATTTCGCACTGTCTCTTCACTCCCATTCCGCCCGACCCTGCACTCTATTTTTAAGATCCCCACTTCTCGATATTCTTGATCCATCCCTTCTTGACGAGCATTCCCTGCCCCCCTCTTTTCACTTCTCTCCTCCACACTTCTCCCATCCCAACCTTCCTGTCTCACACTTTCCGATACTAGTCTTCTCCTTTTCCTCCCGACACTTTTCCGCTTTTCGAAACATATCACTGCCTTCCTTCACTTTTTTCTCTCGTTCACAAGACACTTCGCACTTGATCCACCTCTCCAATCCTGCTGTCTCTCCCCGACATCCCGGCCGCATCCCTCACTATTTCGTCTACTGCATCACACTTCCTCACTCTTTCCCGCCTCACTCCGTAACATCCAGCTTTCCCAGAAAACTTTTCGCTATTTGAATGGCCCTATTCTACTCATTTTTATCCAATTCGGCCTTTTCCACCTCACCCTTCATCCCTGTACCCCTTTTCCTTGTGATTCCCAATCTAACCCAATTCTCTACGACAACTCTACCCCACCTCTTCCCCCTTCTCCCTGCCCCATATCCCTGCGCTTCTTGATGTCTCATCCGACGTCAACCCTCTACGCCGCGACCAAATCTGCCCCGCCCCTCCTCACCTCACCTCACTTCGCCCCGCCAGCCTCGTCTCATCTCTCTCGCCCGCCGTCGCCCTTTTCCCCTCCGCTTCCCTCCCTCACCCCGACCTTGCCCCCTTGCTGCGCTTGCCTCGTATTTCCTCAAACTGCCACACTTCTTGTCATCTCGACCCTCTTCCCCCTCCTCTATCTCTTTTCTCGTTGGCCCCCCTCCCCCCCACGGTTCTCACACCACCCACACAGAGGCCCGCGAGAGACAAAAGCACAAACACTTCTCCACGCAGGACGTCCGAGCTTCTAAGGCACCAAGCAGCCGCGCCAAGCAGTTCTGGTCTGCGAGAGAAAATCATCTCCTGACTTTACGGTCCTTCAAGCATTTGTGTAGAGTTGCTACAACAGCACACACTTGCTCGTATCAATAGGGACGATTTTATAAAATAATATTGCAGTTTTTGCCCCTACTAATACTCGAATTATCGAATAAAAAGTTCCAATATAATTCGAACAAGTATGAATGTATGAACTTCCGCTTCGGCTGTATAAACTTGTAATTATATCTATCATATCTATCCCTATTATCTCTAATCTCTATCATAAAAGCTCTGCTACTGAAACGTTAATTTTTGAATTTTTCAAAATACAAAGTGTTGCTTAAAATGGGACTTGTGCAATTGTTTAAGTCTTATGCCCTGCAAGAACAAAAAAGGAGAAGCAATTTTTGAAAACAATAATTGTTTAAAATTACCTAAATCTCACGGAAAGTAGTCGAAAATTGTAAGATCTTCGAAAAATTGTGCATTAATTCTTTAAAGATCTGTATTTAATGAGTACTCAAATGTGTGCTCCAATTTTTATCTAAGCTCTCTTTTAAATCATAATGTTCTCACTTTCTTATTTCCTCAAAATTTAAAAGTTGTCGCGTAAAACAAATGTGAGGTCAGCATGGAAAATATACAATGCCAGGAAGAAAAAAACGTGAAAATAAATTCTGTCATGGGTTTCTGACATGCCTTATTAAAATCTGTTCTGACAAGACCGTTCTTATTAAAATCTTAATCAACGGTTCTTGATTCATGTAATGGCATGATAATTTTCCATTAATTTTTATTAAATAATGCAAAGAACTGTTTGTTTTTCGAAAAATATGATTTATATTGAATAATTTAATAGTCAAAATTTGACTTGATGGTGAAAAACATTCACAAATATTTACTATATCTATTTTGTAAAATAAATAGGAAAATATATTACTCAAATAATGACATTAGCAACAGAGAAACAGTAAAAATTGTGTCACGACAATCTTTTCTCATTTACCTCGAATGATCTTTAATTTTTATTACGGTTCTTCAATACAAATCCAATATTTCTACTTCAAATAGTGAACTTTGTATTTCTCCTCTTTTGATCTGAATGAGTCAAGTAAAATGAGGTCGTAACCGTTGGCATTCACCGTGAACAAGAGCACATCCCACCCGGTGACACATTTAGTACGTCTTGAAAGCGCACCTCACCGAATCCCTTTGAGAGATATAGCGAATTTGCTTTCTCCTTGGAGAGAAACCGTTGCTCTGCGCGCCCCACTTGCCTTGGGAGGGAAGAACCACTGCGACTATGACGTCATCTCTCAGTCGCACACTCCATCTCAAAAGAATTAATTTTGGTGTTTAAAGAATCTTGGAACAATAATTCTTAATTAAGGGCCTTAATTGGGACTAGAAATTACAAACGTCTCTGTAAAACGTTGAGAAATCTTTGTGTTTCTTAATTGATTAAAGTAATTAAATACTGAAATATCAGCGTTCCGTGGTAGGAGCTTCGCTTTAGCAGAATCCTGTTGGTGCTCTTCATCAAAGAGCGGTGAGAAGCAAAGAAGGCTGTGAGAAGAGGAGCAATTCTGAGGGAGGAATGGCTAATGTGCGAAGAGGCGGAGAGGTTTCTAACCAGAGGATACGAAGTTTGATGAAAATCGCCAACCGAGATCGCTTTCAATAAAATGTCTCTAGTAGATAATCGTATTGTATTCGAGGAAGAGGAGAGATACATTTTTTTATAAAAATGAACATTATTTTCGTTTCGACTACGAAGCGATATATTTTTTCTGCTACCCTCACAACCAAACATAGTTTAATCAAAGGGGTAAATGATGGTAATAGATAAGTATGTATCGAATGATATACATTTTCACATATTTACATTCATGTATTTAATGGCGAAGACTTAAAAATTTTTTGGAGTATGGAATAGAATTAAAGATGTAATATTTCACTATTTGTACAATGAGAAGTTTTAGATGAGAGAAATAGTGATGTGCTAATCCATACACCACACAACTACGTAGCAAAACCCCCACTATTTATGCAGGCAACCTTTGATTTCGCAAAAAGTCTCTGAGACACCGAAGCTGATCATTTTTGAATTAATTAGAACATGTGAAATTGTAAATGATTTTACACAAAACAAAAGAGATAATATAAATTTGTATATTACATAAAAATAATAGTGTACAGAGGGAACTCATCAAAGAACAATGGAGTTTAGGAGAATTTTTGAATTGAATTGAATTTGCCTTATTTTACGTGGCGAGACTCGGGCCATCAGGCCCGCTCTTCCGTAGGAGAATGGTAGTAAATACTTGAAACGAGGAATCAAAGTTAAAGATGACACCCGTTTGACGGAGCCTCACTTTAGAAAATCATTTAAAGTCCAGACTGCTACGCTCAAAGAGTTTAACTAAATGAGTAGGACTTTCACAACTAAATAACAAAGAGAACAGATGTATTAGTATTTTATTGGGACAAAGACTCTATTTTAGAATTTTCGAAACTTGCAAATTTTAAATTTTTTGAACTATTTCATAGTACTGTATTATTAAAGAGGGAAATATTTTATCCATGAAATCATTTCTTTAAAATTACATTTTTAATTAATGAAGTAATTTTTAAGTGTTTTTGTGTCTTTTTGACAAAAAGTGTAAATTTAAAAAATAATAATTTATCAAAAATTTGCTCCAAAGTTTTCTTGAAACTTTTGTGACCAAATGACGTGACTTAAACGCATATTTAATGTGTGTGTTAAAATATACAAAAGTGATTTTATTGTTGTTGTGAGTATAAGTGCTTCAAACGACTTCTTCTAACACATCGTGAATTTTCAAAAGGCTTTTAGAGAAAATGAACTCACTATTGCAAATTTTCAAACACGCTCGTACGTCGTTTTCGCAAAAAACATTTCTACATTATTCGAATCGTATCCCATAAATAATATTGTGCAGAGCGAGCCTATAGACCAAAATGGGGTTGTGGACAAGAACAGAGTAACCTACAGAGTAATAACTTTACCCAGACGAGATGCTGCCGTCACTAATAAACAAAGCTAAAGGTTGTTTTTGTTTTTAAAATTTGATTATCAGAATCGCTTGGCAGCATTCTCTTCAGAAATATGTACGGTCTTTTCGGGTGCATTTATATTTTTTCTTTTACTTTATACATCGAGGGTTGCCCTTATCTTGCTCACAGCCCCTCAAATGTTTCTGTGAAAAAATGTATTGAAATATGAAACAGCTTACGCTGAACCAGCAGATATTTAGGTTGAGTGGGTAATCTGCATATTCACGTTAGTTCCAAGCCTTGTAGCTAAACGTGAAGTAAACCAATGATGTTGATAGTCCAGCGATTGTTACAATATAAAAGATTGCGCAATCATAAAATGATACAGAGGAAGCTGGAGAACCAAGAGAAAACTAGCCGCAAACACGTTATCCACCACAAATTTTACATTGATCAATTGAACTCTAGAGCCAGGTACCCAAAGTGGAAATGCGAGCATTCTTACTACTACACCACCTGTCTCCTTGAGATACATATTGGGCAATCGTGAGGAGCAAACATTCATATGAAGACGTCCATTTGACAAAAATTGAGTTAATTTGTTTCCATAGAATTTTATTTTCGACAAAATAGTGAAGTTTCTTACATTAAGTTGTACTCTATTCGTTGAGCTAAAGACTGTGTTGAAAAGAGTAAAATTTGTGCTACCTTTTTTTCATTTTTATTGAAAAAGAGTGAAGTGGACGTGTCACGTTTTGTATGTTTCCTCCTCAAAAAATTCTTTATTTTGATACCTGTCTTAATACTTCTGAATGGCCGTATCTGGAATGGGAGAATGGCTTGATGGATGATTATGAGAATATGATATAAATGATGACTAGGAAGTGCTGGAATGGGAGGCTCGAGAAACGGGAAAACCCGCAACGAACCCACTTTGTACATGACACATTTTACGTTTATGAATCAGTATAGGTATTGCGGCGTCCAGGGATGTAAGGCGGCCACTTTGTTCGCTCCCCTACAGATCGGAGAGAATGTAGTTGGCCAAGATTCAACCGGTAATGCTAAACAGCTCGTACTTTTCGCTCGAATTTTCACGCAAAATTTAAGTAGTCAAATTTTCGAAAAATGTTATCTGACATTATTTCAAAATCTATCTTTAAGAAACAGACATTATTAAGGGTAATTCTCTATCTTCATAATTGAAGTTTTTGGAAGACGCCGAAAAAGTTTTGAAATTTTACAATTTTCAAAAATTAAAGTTTTCAATAAATATGACACCCACATTATTCTCATAAACGTTATTTACAATATCCAACAACAAAATTTAATGCAAATTGATGAAGAAATGTGTTTGAAATTTTTGAAAATGTTCCAGGGGCTTCATGTCAAGTATCCCCAAATTGAGGCATATCTATTTTGAAGAAAATCGACTGAACGTTTTAGCTGCTAGCGTTGTTCAATGACGAACGGACAAACGGAAAGGCGGACAGTCAGACAGACGTATTTCATTTTTCTGTGACAAAATTTGAATTATGGCTATACAATGTGTTAGAGGATTTTGATTTCTAAATTTAGCAACAGTATTTATCCACTTTTTCGTTACCAGGGCCCTATCAGAGTTCCTCTGCCAAAAAGTTGCCGTTTTACCGCACAGCTTAAAATAAATTTGTCTCTACTCCGTAGCAAGAAAGTACAAATTGACAATTGACATTGGATCGTGCGGGGGGTTGGGGAGGCGGTTGTGGTTTGATGACTTACACAAACGACTTCAACCTCTGGGTACGGGTTTCTAACCAATCCGCGTCGAATTTGTGGTGGGAAAGGTAAAAAAATGGTTTGGTTTTCCTGGGAATCTGCAAATTTAACTTCATAAATTGTAATCGTGTTATCAGTAATTCATTAGATTACTGGGTCACACTGATGCGAGCGTTTAAAACCACCCTAATAAACATATAAATCATCAGCCCTCGGGACAAAACTCATGGATCAGCAGTTTTCTTCACCCGCCCAACATTTTTATTCACAATTGCATGACTACTGGAATAGTTAATACATTGTATACGAAAATTATGTACATCGAACATTTACATTTCCAGATAAGAGCCTCGTAACCTGGTAAAGAAGTTGGAAAAGAGTCAGCAGGACCCAGGTGGCCGTAGCGCAGTCGCGGTGAAAGATATGGAGACGCCGTCTGTGATAGGGGCGTTGGCGGTACGAGTATTGTGGTCTGCCTGGTTCGTTACCTCCCTTGATTGTGCCGCTCTCCGAAAATTGAGCTCGTTCTCGCCGAAGTCTAGAGCATTATTCGTGATTATTTTACAAAGGTACCGTGTGTGAATTTATAAGCTCTTTGAAAACTACTTTTCTCGAAATAAGAACTACTGCAGTACGATGAGAGAGTTGAGAGTGATGCAATATTTAGATTTCGTGTGACTTGCCTTGTTAGTTATCGTTAATAAGTGTCTGTTAAAAATGCTTTAAGCGGAATTTTAATAACATAATCTCCAATGATTATCTTGCCTCTCAATCTTCTCTTCGTCACATCATTGCAAGTCACGATAAATATACATTAACTGGAATAATATCTTCGAATCAAGGTCTAATTTTCAAAAAAAATGTTGACAATGATAAATCAGATGATAGTAAACAGAAAATTCATAATCATTGTATTAAGTTTAATATTTAATGGGTCTATCTAAAATATTTGTATAATCTCAAAACAAGTGAATCTGAATCAATTTTCAAAACCCCAGAAAAAAGCAAATATGGCTTGTGTGGCTGATTACATTTTACTTTCTCGCTACCACATATGCAACCAAGAGAAAGTTATGCGGGCAAAAATGGCGAGTTTTTGGCAAAGAAACTCTTACTACACGAAGAGAGTTCATGCAAATAACCTGTCCATCAAATACATTTTTCAGAAACGGCTAGAATTTGTTGACAAGTTATCTCCTTTTCAAAGAAAGTGATATCTTGAACTGCTTACCAATATTGTTACAATAATCTACGAATACTGACATAAAATGAGTTATTTATAATTATGACGAAATTTGAAATTAACAGTTGAGCATTGTCAGATGACATTAAACAATTGAATAATGTATTTATAATGAAGACCTCTAAAATCCCTTCAAAGTGGTTGAGTCCAAAGATAAAGCAATTTTCTTTTATTGTGTGCGTCGAATATAAACTGCGATTCTAATAATCCTGAGTAATTCCCATCGACGTCCATGTTTCCTCTTGCTGATCAAAGATTATTAACACAAAGTGTTCTGTAAGCCCTCCATTTCAAATTTACTGACGTGGTTTTCCCAATAAACCTTTTTTACCCGTTAAGTCCTCCCATGTTCTGCCAAGCCTCAACATATCCCATCACTTTCCATTACACTCTATCACGGGTGGCCTATAACTGCTAATTGCGCCCCATCACTCCAGATCACACCTCATTAAACTCCATCACACCCCATCATTCCCCGTCACGACCACCACTCACCTTCACCATTCACCCTCCGTCACATCTCGTCACGCTGTCACGCCTCATCATCCCCCGCCATGACCTATCACGCCTCTCCATGTTCCGCTTGATCACATCCCAAAGGTGAACATATGGTGTTGCACGATTTAGACTTCCTCTTTTTACGTACATGCAGTCAATGGAAACGTTATATTATATTAAATTAGGGTTATTTTTATACTACTTTGGCATCTTTATACTTCTAGACATAGTAGATTGTTATATCCAAAAAATAAAGTGGATTCTAAAACTTTTTTTATTTCCATAAGCCAACATAGAGATCACTAATACAAAGCAGCGAACAATACTCCAGAGATTCGTACCTGGGCGATTGCAATTTCACTGTATTTCGGCCGCAAAAAGTCCGAGTTCGTACACGTTCGTAAACCTTTTACTAAGACAACCATAACACACTCCAGGCCGCCACTTCACAACTCTGGCTGGCCACTCGCGCGCACCACTCTTAGAGCCCGCCTGGCTGAAGGTCCTGCGGCATAGCTCGCCGATATGGTTGGGTCCTGGTTCCGGACTTGTCGAGCGTGACGGAGCTGCGGCGTTAGTAATTGGGCCCTCTCTTGAGTGGCGCCGGAACCACTTTCCGGCGGCAACTTCAATGGTGCGCGTTCGACCATATCATAGATAAAATTGTATGCGTCTTAAATGTCATTGTTTGGATCAAAATACAAGAAAATTGAATGTTTTTATCAAATTTAATATAATGAAAGTAAACGCAAAAGAACGTGCGTTGTCATGCTGAAGACAACTAGAAGAGGTAGTGAGACCTGTTGTGGGGAAGCATAGACGTGCCAGAGCATTAATCATCTTTCTTGCAGGAGTGCTAGTTAGAAACAGTATGGCACGAAAAATATTCTGCCAGGGAAATAGAATTCCAAGTTTTTGCAATGATGTTAGAATAAGAGAAAACTAAAAAGGCATTGCAACTTTTAGCATCAGGTCTAAAATGTCAGAAATGTTTGTCAAATAAAATGATTCCTTTTAAAAATTGTATACGCTTTTTCGAACATCTTGCCTTTTAAAATGCAAATGTAATTATTAAGATGATTTTTAAAATTAGCTGCACTTGTTCAATCTATTAAAAAATAATTTGAAATAATTCCACCATACTTCTTTCATGTTTGTAACACATTATTTCATTTCAGCTCCTAGGCATCATTTTAAGTATTAAACATTTTTACGTTCAAAAAAGATTTTAAAATTCTTTAAAGTCTCACGTCAAGCAGAAAATTATTGTGGCTTATTCATTTCTGCGCATGAAAGCCAAGAAAGGCTTGTACCTTCAACCCCTACAATTTCCTAACAGGTGACGGAAATGGTAATTTGTAAGTTATATCCATTATAAGATGGTAGGGAATGTTTATTCTTGTCATTTATTAACGCTTATTATGGTACTAACGTGTAAGCCTGACGACATAACTTCCAATGGATGAATGATGTAACGGCGAGGTTATAACGAAGATATGATATGAATAATGAGTGAGTAATGATGGAAAGAGAGGCGAGAGGAAACTCGAAAGATACCTGACGCAACACCAATTTGTCCACCACTCATTGAACGCCCACTGCATATCGATTAGATTGTGAATCTCAGTATACAGCGGAAAAAGTTTAGCGGTATCATCGGTACATAGCAAAACGCCTAGAATATGAAAACGAGGAACAATTGTGACAGATAAAAGACAATGAATGTTTGTGAACTCTTCAAGTTATCGTTTAAGGACAGCAAATGTTTGTTGCATACTAATAGAATATTTCTAATTTGTGAACACTTTTAAATGTTTCAAGTGATGTAAGACAAAGTGGAATCTTACACATTTTTCCCTTAAAAACTCCTAGTCCAACGACTCAAATTTAAATATTTTTGGCATTCTTTTGACAATTCTTGTAAATGTACCTATGTAAGCATACTTAGTTTATAAAATAAATATACATAAGTGGAGAATAATTAGTAGTTAAGAGGTTAGAGCATGGTTTAAATTGTACTGTTTTGTCACAATTTTAGATTATTTTATTTGAGTTATATTAGGAGAAAATTATCCTTAGGTATCGACGATATTTAGGAGCCGGTGGCCCTGATCGGTAGTTTTCAGTGGTTTATCTGATTCACACCAGAGGAATGCCGGAACAGTTCCCAAGAAACGGGCCACGGACCATGCGCGATCTTCTCTTCCTCGTATTTGTCTTTCCTCACAGCTTATTATATCACTTACATTCACATGAACAGCACTAGCACACGTGTCGGGAGATGATCGGGAACTGAGTGCTTGGCCCGGCTGGGGCGGTGCCACAGTGGTGGGAGAAACGAGTTGGGGAATAGTGGGCGCCACAAGTCGGCGTAGGTCAAGGCGGGATCTCGCCATTCAGGTGGGAAAGCTCCCCTCCTTCTCCTGTGATGAAAATGTGCTCTACACGTACGTGACTGATGACCTGAGCAGTTGACACACCCGGAATCGCTATCCAATCAATCAGCGAAATAGAAATATTTGTGTGTATTGAGAGAATCCATCATAATTCAAGAACTGCTTTTAAATAAATGCGCATTGCATTACATTGCTGTCCTTTCCTTTTGATTTCTTTGTATTATATTTTATTATTATCTACCTATTCACCCATCAAACCTACAAAATTGATAAAGGCCTTATTTCATCTACCAATGAGGAGTCAATGCATGCGCAAGTGACGTCACAACGCCGCAGAGGACGGGAGGTGTCCGCGCTTCGCCGCGGCGGAGGTTACTTCGTTAGCTCGCGCCTCGAGAGGAGAGGCCTCCGAAATAGCCCCCCTCAGCGCCCCCTCGCGAGGGCCCTCGTCCCCTCGCCGCCTTCGTCTGCGGCCCTGCTGTCGGCACGTACGTACGCTCTCGTGTTTGCAGTCAGCGCTGCGTCACTTCATGAGGTAATTTACACCAAGCGGGTTCTCTTGGATTTCACGAGCAAACACATTTTTAACACTAATGATGTAATGTATTTTAAAAGAAATATCATGTAAACAATAATTGAACCCCGATATATCTCGTCTGCCTCGTCAAATTCTACTGTTGACTCACACAGATGGTTGGCATCATGCAGTGTGTATATATCGAATGTAATTTTTTGCTTGAGATATGATTTAGTGTTCAGTACACACCTCCTCAAGTATACAGACTTTTCGAATGGACGAAAAATAAGAACGTAAGCCAATATCCAAAAAATGCGCACGAATAATGAGAAAATGCCTTCAATTTCGTTCCTGAAGCCTCTCTTCAATGAGCCGCGACTCTTCGCATTTCCTAGCGTATTTATTTACGAATTAGTAGTTTAGATCAGAACTGAGTGACGCAAAGCTTGGAACATATTTACATGCAATGCTTATATTTATAATTACAACACCCGTCGTAGGAATAATATTCAACAATTGTCAGTATTTTAATGGTGCAAATGATGCGTTTACATTCAATTAATTTTATTTATATTTCTTAAAAAAACAATCATATTTGTTTACCAACGCAACGGTATTATACTTTTAAATAAACGAATTTATGAACTTAATCCATAGTTCAGTATTCCCCGGCCGCCGTGGAGTAAGCAAACGCGCGTAGCCGGTAGTTTCTGACGAAAACAATGCAAATGAAATGGAAGTTCGAAATAAATAGCACAATTTGAATTGATTATAAACCCAAAAAGTAAATTTGAATTGAAATTTTAAATTTGAGTCTATAAATATTTCTAAAATAAATATTATCTTTTTACGAAAAATATAAAAGAAATATTTTCTATTTATCTTTGTAGTATATAGCAATATATGAAACTTCTGGCAATAAAAAGGATTTCATTAAATGTAGAAAGAAATAAAACTATAGACTGCATCGTCCAAGTGAAGAATTAATGCGAAAATATTAAATAGAATTATGTTTGAGTGTCACGTCATGAAGTAGAAAATAAAATTTACACTTACTCCGTTAATTCAAGTACTAAAATTCTGAAATAGAAATATAGGACTTTTAATTATGGAGAACGAAGAAAATATAATTGTTAAATGTAAGATGGATATGGATATGGATGGATATTACACATTGTAAATAAATTACGTCAGGAACGCGCGTGCGTGTCGAGAGGCGGGAACGATATCCTACGATGGTACGAGCAACATCACCTAGATTACAGTAATTTAGACGGTGTTGGTATGATCTGGTGAACGGTAGCCCTCCTCTTCCACGGCCACCTTTAGGACTTACGGAGGCCGTGCGTCTTCACATATCCCTCGAGATCCTCCTGCCACAGATGCTGTATCAGCTATCGACTGCCCTAATAGTCGAATGGGTTATGAAATTGCTTATTTTCGAACATTTTCATTTCGTTAGTTTAGGACTTCGTTATCTGAAGAAGTTAACACCGGCCACATCAGTCCCAAACGCCATCCCGCGCGGGTCTATTAGACTCAAAATCAACACAAGAACTGGTTGTTTACAGAATGATTACCTTTAAGTCTAAACCTCCGTCAAGGAACGTAGATAAGATCTCCCCTCTCTAATAATAATTGTTTTAATGATAGATGAGAGAGCAACGCACCAGGGCGTTGCCCTTTCGGCAGAAAACGTTCGTGATGAAATTATTTATTACTTACATCACAATTTTTTATGTGGTCAACCAATGTCAGTAAAATCACAGACAATGAAAAATTTAAAAGTGAAATGGCAGAACAGTAACTGTAGGTAGCTATGCTTAACATTCACTCTTAAGGTTTATAGAAAATTTCGTCATTTGAAACCTAAGCAATTTATTTCTTGTGAGGTAAAGGGGGTCTAACCATTCATTTAAGAAAATACAATTAATTATCCTAACAATACTTCCAACATTTACATGAAATTCAGTTACCATATGTCTTAATGGTTTTAAATATAATTTCCCATGAACTATCTTCCAAATGATTGTTTATTTCTACAAGCAGGAGAGGATTTCCGATTAATAGACAATCAATACAAAAACATTTTGATTGAATTTTTTTTTCAATGTTGCAATACTTAACGAATTCCACATTTAGTAGACTTAAAAATCTACTTACTCAAAAACTAACGATGAAGTTTTTAGTGATCACTTGAAGTAGGCGCACAGTCTTATAAATACAGTGGATTTCGTTAAGATATTCTTTAAAGAGCAGTAAAATGTCCTCAAGAAGCAAAATGTTTCTGAAAATATTGTCTTTAGATATATTTGATCCTCCATCTGGCAGCTGGAATTGAGTAGGTTCTAATAATCATGAAGTCTATTGATCCTAACTTCTGCTGTAATACATCTTTTTAAAAACTTTCCTCAATTAAACATGTCATTAACAGGGTGAAGTGTCTTTAACAGGGTGAAGATATTAACACTGCCCTTCAACAGCTAGATAGCAATGTATTAAAAAGAAACCGCGTGGTAAGTTCAGACAAATGACTTCCGAAAGAATAATCGCATTCCAATCGTCTCTTGGCTCTCTCGCGTTGCTGTTTGCGAGAAAAGTGTGAGAGTCGGAAGGGGAGGAGAGAAAGAAGAGACTGAGCAGTTTGACGTTAACAGTAACTCTGAAAATTCCACAAAAACTCGTCTCTAAATAACTCCCGCTAATTGAGTTCGCTAAACAAATTGTTTCGAAAGTATTTCAATACGCGTGGGCTTCAAACAAAGTTGCAGGAAAACAAAAATGTTTGCGGGAGAGAAATACCAACTCACCTCACCATTAAAGAACCAATACTCTGATTAAAAACTTCTCATGAACGTTAAGGTCAAAGGTGTTTCGGAGAATGGTTTACATTTTACTCATTGATCAAATAAGCAGTACTGACAAGGTGTGAATATCTTGCCTTTCATGATGGCAGTGAGAAAATTAACACAGAAGACTTCATGTTCGTAACTGGGAAGAAAATAAACTATGAAACGTTACACACACTCGTACTCACATAAATGTTTCTTTTAATAAAATGGTCTAATTATTATATCCCTGCGTTATTTCGAGGTAAACAAAATAATGCTAATGATTCTTAATATGGGGTAAATAGTTTTTTAAAGTTTTGGGGTAAATAATTGGATATAGCCTTTTAACACTTTAATGTAATGTATACATTTATTATTATTATTATTATTATTATTATTATTATTATTATTATTATTATTATTCAAAATAAATTTAATTTATAATATATTTGTAATGCTTTTCGCTTTTAAATGTTTTAAAATCTGTCATTTCGTATAGATATAATGTCGAATATTACTATGTTAAAATGAATTAGTCAATAACAGACAATTAGTTTATGAAAATGATTGTCTCTATAGCATTATGACATTGAAACCTAGGACGTCGCGCTTAGGAGTCTTGTCTCTTTATTTTAATTAGTTTACGTTCTTTGATGACTTACCATGTCTTGAGTTTGATACCTTTTTATTATGGCTTCATGTTAATTTGCAAGCCATTGTTTTGGGGATCGATCAACTTCACGGAACTCTGAAATTTATTTCTAAAGTTAACAACATTCTACAATTTCGTTTTTAGGCGGATTAAGTGTCGACTCTGGAGAACTCTTCTTAGCAACCTTAAGAAATCATGTAAGGTTTAAAAGCAAGTAGGAAACGTAGGCGAAAACACATTTATACAACAACACATTGTGTTGACCTCTTGGAGAGGCAAAAGCTCCACCTTCGCCCGACATCTCAGGACTTGCGTGGGTGCGCCAGACGCCTCGCTATTGTCTCGGGCCTGCAGGCGAGAGGCGGACGTCTTTCACGTCCTCGGCACGAAATCAGCTTTGAGAATTACAGTGTTTGTTCGTGTTGTTCAAACAGCACAGATGCAACTGGCCGGATCGGAGGAAAATGTCAAGAGCAGCGGAACCGTGAAGCGCCAGGAGGGGCGGCGAGAGACTTTTCTGAAATACGATTTTGCGCAACGACCGTTCTTCGTGAGAGTACCTGTGTAAAGATGCTTTCGTGTCATGTTTCCTCAAATATGAACACAAGGGTACTTCGCTTATATCAGAGAAAAACAAACATATTCTAAGAAGGAATTTTCTAGGAAAGCTTTTTAACGGTATTTATTGCCAAGCTTCTGTAAAACATATATTAAAGTTTGAATAAAATTTAAAACATTGAAAAATTGATTAATATATCGAAATAACTTTTTAATAATTATTGCGTTGTTTCTATTCTTTCTTAATAATTTGATTTTTTTGTACTTTTATTTATTTTGTGATAATGTGATTTTAGTAAGGAGTTCTTATTCTTTTATATTACAAACATACCTTAGACAGTTTTCAAACTCAATGTGAGATATTCTTTCCCTCTCAGGTTGCTCTTTCATCCAATACCTTCAAAATAAATATAATATAGTGCCAACAACTAATAACTACACCTAATGCGCGTTTATCGTTTGGTGAAAATGCCAATGTTGCAGGCTGACTGAGGAAGCACGTGGGCAGTCGAAATAGTTCGGATGAGCAGTACAACCCTCTTCCACCTTAGCTTCGGTATCTTCAATAATAACTCGGAGGGCCACCGTCTTCCGTGTAAATGTCTATCCAACTGAGGGAGCCACTATTACTTTGAGAGAATTCAGTGAGCATTAAGTGAATAAATAGAAAAAGCATATAATTAATACTAAGAAAAATATACAAATAATTACAATAATGATTACACTAATATTGAAGAACTTGAGTGAAAACAATAGTCGTAGGCATTCACAGTTCGAAACTGCACATAACAAATGATATTCGTTCGAGTGTGGAATATGGCTTGATGCAATAATGATGAAATGGAAACATATAAACATGAATACAATCACGTGCTGTAGCAGTGAAAACGTGTGAAGTACACATGCACGGGGCACATGTCGTGATCTGCCTGTCGAGGACGATGGCAAACCCAGCTAGGATTTACCGTGACGGTTTAGTAGCGTAGACGTGTTGATAGCACGTGTGTAAGATCACATCACACAAGCTTTAATAACTCTTCACGGCAACAGATTACGTTGGCATGAATTCAACACCTAAGAAATTACAGTACAGTATAATGTATTTGAACATGTAGTTCACTGAGCGCATATAACATAACTTATGAATAACAATGCGCCCTTCCTTTATGTTGAAATAATAAGTTACATGAACTCATGTATTAATAGAGAATGTTTCGTTGTGAGACAACGAAATTGAAAAGTAAAATTCACTGCTTCAAGCAGCAGGAACGTCATGATGGAGGCGGGGAGGACACGGATTGTGGGCTCCGAGCCTCACGAGCCTTGGCCCGGGAGGTTCCCGAGAGGGTAACTCCATTCTGGCGGGATCCAGGAACCAGCGTATTTGTGCGTCGCCGGGAGTAAGGATGAAGGCGTGAGCTCATGTGCCCACCGCAATGTGCAGTCCTTCTGGTAGAACAAGAAAGTTGTGTGATTCAATTGGTCGTCGTAAACTCATAAGATCCACATGCAATGTTTAAAAATTGCGCATGCTGGTAAACTATAAAATAAAGTAAGCCTCTTTTTAGTCATAATATGACTTAAGAATGTAAATGGTTTTAATATATTGATAAGGAATTTAATTTAAAGGAAAAAAAAATTATAAGTATGTGAATAATACAAATTAAGTCTGATCACCTGATTCTCAAAACGGTTTTATTTAGAAAGAAAATTGGAAATATTGTTCTCGCAAATTCTGTATGTCTTTTGGTGAGGTGAATTCGAATTGAAGGTTTACCGCTTGAAGAAATTCCAACTTTACAAAGAACTTTTTTTAATTGTAACAAAAAATGCCCCACTTTTTTTTAGTTTTACCTACTTTTGACAACTAGACCCTTTATCAAAAAGATTCTCATAAAGAAAATCAAAGTAGACACACTTGTCTCTAAAATTAATATTTTACCTTTACATTTCAACTATTTTGTATTTATTAATAGTATTTAATAAAAGAAGTTTTGGGATAAGAAAATAGAGGATTACTACAGAATAATACAAATTACATTTTTTATCTTTTTATATTTTCCTTTTAAAGCTGAAATTGCAAACCTTAAATATGAATTTACCTCCCCCAAATGTATATAGAACTAGAGAGAGAAAATACAAAATTTGTTACGGTATTGATTACCTAGTGGCTGGATTTATTATTGCAGTCGTGAATATTGCATGGTTATCTAGGAGATAGCTATCATTTGGGGTAGTAATTAATGAGGTTTCAGAGTGAAGCGGCTCAGCTTAGCGCGCTGACTTCGCATTGGGAGGCCCGGGTTCAATTCTCGTTCGAGTCATCCTGCCAGTGGTTATGGTGATGTCCATCGGTCATCCAGGTCAATGCTGGGATGGTTCTACTGAAAGACTACAACCGCGAAACCCGTGTCACTAGCCGAATTCGATACTACTTACTTCGTATATTAAGTCCCGGAAGTCAAATGAATTCGAGATATCGCGAGTTCCTGGTTTGGTGACCGACTGGGAACCACTGTGCCTCACGACTCCGAGGGCAATTGCCTTTTATGGAATATAATGACTAAATACAAATTAATGAGGTTATGAGTAGAACTATAAAATATAAATTTTCAAATATGATTTGATTTATGTTAGACTAAATGTTTCAATTGTGAGATGCGTGGACCGAGGACGCCCCATCCTCTCATCAGCGCTTTCCACTGGCGCCGGCGTCTCCGCAAGCGGCGGCGGAGGAGGGAGGCGCGCCGCAAAGGCGGCGGGGGGCTCTAAGCACTTCGTAGTCTTTTCATTAACGGTCTCTGCGGCGGGCGCCGCCTACGGCAGAGATTTTTCGTCCTCGCCCCCCCCCCCGCTCCCAGGGCGCTCCTCTGTCTTGGCTGTCTCCGGGTGGCCCCGCGGCAGCGCCGCCGTCTCCTCCCTCTGCCGCATTCTCTACAGCTCATTAATAGGATTATTTTCCCAAAAAAGTGTTATTCGCGATGCCTTAATTTCAATATGAACTTCAAGCAATGCTAGTGATAATAATATATCAGTAATGATCATCAGCACTTCTTTCCGGGAGGCACATTACTTCTAAACAGTGAAACCTATTTTAGCAGTTACTAATAGAACTTGACTATTTAGACTAGGTCGCATAATCACGGATATAGAAATACAGAAATCGTACGTCACTTCTAAGTATTGTGCTAATTGCAGTGAAAGAATGTAATATCTTTTCGTGAAAATATTTCTTAATTATGTATCTTTACAAAATAAAACAAGGAATCTAGTGTTTTGTGATTCATCTCGCCTAATGTCAAAAGTCAAAATTAATGCTTTTGACATCACTCATTCTGATTCTAGAAAAACTTTTTCATCCTTGCAGAACAGAACTCGCAACGGGACTAGATTTCAAGTTGCAATATTTTTTTTGTATATTTTAAAGCAGGGCCGTCTAAAGGAATATGTCAATTGATCTTCAGTATTGTTCATGTGGCGTTCTCTGCATGTTTTTCACAAGCTTTCGCAGATGGTAAGAAGTATTAGCAGATTTAACGAAAAAGCTGTGAAATGTGCCAAGTGAGCTCATTTTTCATGGTAATATTTCTATTAAAAGCATCTGTTCTATGACATAAGTTAATATTCCAGTGAGACAGGTGATACTAGATTGCACTTGTTCTTTCCCAGGAAGATTCCGAATCGAGAGTAATATCTACGGATCTTCCGCTTATCATTCTACTACAGTTCCCAATCTTTTAAATAAACTTCTTTCATGCGATATTGAATTTATTGTCTATTGTTAAAAACATCGAACGAGCTGAATCAATTTAAAACTAATGGTGCTAAAACAGGACATACTTTCTCGCCCTTGGAAATGGCTACGTAATATTGTTTACACCACAAATTCTGTCCGAATTAACAGCTTAGTCACAATATTTTTGAAAATCATTACAAATTGTAGTATATTAGGTGAATAAACTAAATATTTTTGAACAAATTTCATCAAAAATTCGACAGTTAAAGCAGCGTTTTATGCAGCTAAATCATGTCCCAACAACGGCACGGAATTCACAGAACTACAACTGCGGTCTCGTATGTTTGTCTGTCCTTCCGTCTGTGAACAACTCTAGCCGCTTAACCGTTCAGCAGATTTTCTCCAAAATTGATGTTCCCCAATCGATTTGGCTAATGTCGCGGCCCCTTTAATTTGAAATCGATATTTTTATTTGGGCGGGGGTATATTACATGAAGCCTTTGGGACATTTTCAAAATTAAAATAAGGATGGCTCCAACGTTTTGATTAAACTTTGTTATTGGATAGTTTGAAGGACTTTCAAGAGAATGGTGCAGGTCTCATGTCCGTAAAATTCCCCAATTTCTCGAAAATTAATAATGAAATTAATAAATACATTCAATTTTTATTGTTTTAGACCTATTTTCTCAAGATTTTTCACACGATGTTTTAAGTTAAATTTATACTTTAGATAAGGGGGACTTGAGGGGAAATTGGAACAATAATGAATACGAGTTTTCAAAGCGGGTATGTATGAAAATACTTCCGGTACTTTTTATTGTAAGTGTAAATTAAAAGGCGTTAACAAAATATGCATTATAAACTTATGGAAAAATTAGACCAGTTATCCACTTATTATATCGTCAAAACTTATAAGTAGCCATATATACTACTGATTCTTTCTTTGGCTTCAATGACAACTTGACATAGTATAGTGTACTTTGAAGTACAGTTGTGCAGAATGTCATCTAAGTGTATTTGTGGAATAGTGGAATTCCCTGAAATTGTCTGCTTAAACCACAATATCCCTTCCGGGTCTTCATCGCCTTGCATTCTTTGTCGCCCCCCCCCCATTTGGGACGCAGTGGTCCCTCGCGCCCGCTGCGACGGCTTGCGCAATGGGCGGTGGGCAGACGGGGTGGGGGGGGGGTAGGCTCCTCCCGAGCCGGACTGATTATCTCGACCGGCCGCGGGCCGCAGCGCGATAGGCCCGGGCCCGCCCCGGGCGCGCCAGGGCGACAATGGCGAGGCGCCACTTCCTCCGCGTAAAATGTTAATCCTGCTGCTGAAGCGCCGCTCCGCCTCTCGCCATCGGGCGCCGCATTGCCTCATCGCCGTCCACTCAGCACGTCCCGCTCCACCTCGCTTCTCTCTGCCGCCCCCGCCCCGCCCCGTCCCGTCCCGCCCACTGGCGACGCTCTTCAGCTCGCCACACCAAATAGCCTCGGCAGTCTGTTCCGCCTGTCTCCTCTCTCCTTCCGCATTTCCTTCTACCGTCTCCCGTCTCTCACCTCTTCTCAATCTCCCTCCTCCCTTTCTATTAACGCCGTTTCCTACTTACTAGCTTCTTTTATTTCATCCTTTCCGAACGCGTTCCAAAGCCGTTCTTCCCTTCCCTTGCTATTCCTCTTTCGTGTTGCTCCTCCCCACCTCATCTAGCACGACACTTTCTGTCCATTGGGGGACGCTATTCACCTTGCTACTCTATGCAGCCTCAACCTCTTGCTCCTCACTCACCCTTTCCTCTCTCCACACTTGCATCCCCTCGTCCTCCATCGTCCCTCTCGTCCTTTCGCCATCTCCCCATTCCCTCTTGTCATCATCCATTCCTCCTTATACATTCCTACGAAAGCCGGTCCAACGCTTTCATTCCTTTCCATTCCCTCTCCCCTGTCCCCCGGCCTACAGATGACGTTGTCCTCCCCACTATCCCACACCGTTTCTTTTAGTCCTTTCCGACCCGTGCCCTTCTCTCCTCGCTTCGATTCCCATCCACTCACATATTTTCCCCATCACCTCTTCCATTTTATTTTATTCCTTGCAAAGTCGTACCCACGCCGCCTATCCTCTTCCTCTCCCCTCTTTATTTCTCGACCCATGTATTGGTGACGATCTTCATCTCCAATCCGCACACCAATTCAATCTGTCCAATTCCACCCAACCCTTCCTCTCTCCTCTCTTTTAATCCCCCGCCTCTCCCATCTCCTCTTATCCTTTACCCATCTGTTATCACCCATTCCTCTATCTTTTCTTCATTTATTTCATTCATTCCAAACACGTTCTCTGCAACCTACCTCTCCTCATACTATTCTCCTTCCCCTTTTCCTGCCTCACTCCTCTCGTGGAATCGTAATGTGTGGAATCAGTTGTAATGAAACAATTTCAAAATAATCTTACGAGCTTTACGTTATCGCTCGTGGGATGTGATGTGAAACAAATCAATGTGAATTTTGAGTTAATGCACTTTCCAGAAGGGGTAAGTTGGTCCACCTTCCAGCAGCACCAGCAGCACAATTTTCCACCAACAAATTGCAAAAGGGTGAATACGAGAATAATGCATTTCAAAACAAGTACAAAACTTCAAACATATTTTTATCATCATCTTGATTTTTTGAATTAAGTTGATGACCACTCTTGCTGCCTACAAAACGACGTGATGAGGAAATTATGATCTAGACCGAATTTAAATTTTCAGAGATCTCTTTGAAGAAAAGCTTGCCCCTACTGGAATAAAATTTCATTTACTAGAGAGTTCTAGTCATTTTACCATACGACGTTTGTGCAATGTTTAATTTGCATAATTTAGGGACTCTCACTCGTATTTATTTTTTTGTGGAGGAGGTTTTACGAAATTTCGAGTTTGCGAATTTTAATTTCGAAGTTGCATCAAAATCATAACACAAAATCATTCAAAACGTTTTGTTAGATAAATTATAATTAAAACTTCGAATCACCATACATGTTTATAATATTTAATTTATTATCTTTATATTTCGGCCGAGATATTGTAGTATATATTTCCAATAAAGATAAATCTGTGGAAATAATTTTAAAGACAGTAAGATAAATATTATGATAAAACCTCTGCACCAAATAGTTTCGAGAAGAACGTAATATGTTTTGATTTTGTACAATAAAATTATGTATAATAATTGTTAAAAATAAATATAATCAATAATCATTAATATAAGTAAAGTTAAATTTAATTTGGTTCGAGTGGTAATACTGCTCAGACCTGTCAGCTGGCGGATGATCCATCCACTGACCCACGTCGAGCCACCGCCTCCTCCGTTAGTCCTCTTCGTAATACCCCTCCGCCAGCTACTCTCCCTCACGCTCCTTCTCGCGCCAGCCCTTACTGCGCCACACACCACGGCAGGGTAAACCTTTGTTTTTAAACCTCGTGGGATTAGTCTCGGAGGCGGCGCGCAGGGTGTTGCAGACTGCGGCTGCGGCGGCGGCTGCGTTGAAACGCCGCCCGACAGAGGAAGGAGGCAGGAACTGCAAATGAAATAGCAGTCGGTAAACAAGCGCACCAAGAGAATCACGTACGAGTGACGGTCAACGCAGCTGATGGGTATTGTTTATTTATGTATGTATGCATGTTTTTTGCATTTTTGGGTCGATAACCCGAGTCTGTCGGCCAACTAACTAAGACTGCCTTGCCTGCACCCAGTTAATTTCCTGCGCTTGGGGTAAGAGGGACGTGTGGCGAACATGGCGTACTCCCTTCACCGCAACTAGCGAACTTCGACTGCCTGAGCTTTTCTTCTTTGCACAGCTACTGAAACTGGGACGATTTTTAAGGAAAGTTACAGCTCAATTTTTGCTTCGACCAGGAATCAAACACGAGACCACACCACGGGAAGCTACTTCACTGCCCATGAGCTATCATAGAGGCGTAGTTATTCGCTTATTTAATTATCATAAGCTGTGAAATGCAGAGAGCGTGCACAACGTATGTATGCCTCATATGGCTTATTTATTGAGATGATGTGATGGTGATTAGGATTTGATGAATAATGAGACTGGAAGTAGAAGAGATGATGGAATAAGAAAACGGCAGAATTCAGACAAATCCTGGAACGAACTCAATTTGTTCTTCACAAGTAAAAAAAATAATATGGACTTCAATCCAGCATCTACGTTATGAGTCCTGTTAATTCGTTGATGTTACGTCAATACAGGTATTAATTTCCATCTGAATAAAACTTAATCCTAATGTTCCAGTTTGGCTTTACTAATGAAGTTTCAACTTTGCATGAATTTCAATGTATAATGCAAACTGCATCTCAAAATGCAAACTGCATTTCAAAAACCTACATACAATAGTAATATTTTTTGTCTTTTTTAAAGTATTTGACAAAGTGTGGTATCCTTACTTAAAGAAGTTAACTTAAAGAAATAAGTACTCCCAAACATTTAATTAATAGAATCAATAGCTTTCCCCAAGACAGAACATTCACTGTCACAGTTGATAAACACACATCCAATCCTCACACAATCCTAGATGGATTACAACAAGGGTCACCATTATCCTCCTCGTATTGCAACACATATTCAGCTGACATTTCCATAACCGCACATATGTATCTATGTGCAGAGATTTTACTTAACTTTCAAAATTTCCGATAAATCAGGGATTTTAACGTACATGAAACCTGCACTATTTTCTTAGACCCTATCCAACTACAAACTTTAATCGAGTGAGAGCGAGAAAGAGAGAGGGAGGGCGAGAATGATAATGAGAGGGAGAGCGACAGAGGGAGGGAGAGCGACAGAGAGAGGGAGAGCGACAGAGAGAGGGAGAGCGACAGAGAGAGGGAGAGCGACAGAGAGAGGGAGAGCGAGAGACAGAGAGGGAGAGAAAAATACAAGAGGGCGAGAGAGAGAGAGAGAGAGAGAGAGAGAGAGGGAGGGAGAGACGAAGAGGGAGTAAGAGATGGAGAGAGAAACGGAGAGGGATGGAGAGAGAGGGCGATAAACGGCAGAACATCGTCTGCTGGGTTTAGCTAGTAATGAATATAAGAAAGCAATAACAGTGGTTGGTTTACAAAAATTAACCATTCTCTATATTCAAATACAAAAATTATAAAAAATAATAAAAATTAGATTTGAAGTATCGTTCATATTTTGTAATTGTAAGGAATTATCTACAAGTCAACATAACAGAATTTATCAATTCTCAAGCATGTTTTGAATTTGTGTTATATTAAAATGCGTGTTGGAATAAAGATTTATGAATGAATATATTTTAACTACATTTCCTGTGTCACAGTACTGATCATACAATAGGCTGTATTGATGTCAATAACTAGGCATGGGAGATTATAAATAATGACGTATAAATATCTAATCGACTATGTTTTTTATTTGATTAATTTGCATCAATTAATCGTTCCATATTAATCGATTAAACTGATAAATGTATAATATTTAACGTCTTTTAAATACTGTGTAAAATATTTAATTTTTAAGTGGTAAATTATTTAATTGTTTAGTAACTTACCTTATTTTAAGACAACTTATCGTGATAAATCATTTTCAGTTTTCAGTCCTGTTAACTTTTATTTATTAAACTAAATTAATTATATTTATTAAATTAAACTAAAGGCGACGCATCCGACTGCTGCGGGGGAGGAGACGGAGACATCGCGTGTGACTGCAGCGGGGGAGGAGACGGAGACAACGCGTGTGATTGGCAGCGGGGAAGGAGGACAGAGTCAACGCGGGAGATGACCGCGGCGGGGACCGGAGCATGCGCCGTGACCGCGGCACAACGGAATCTAGATGATGCCGCAGGTCCCGATACTGACATTTCAGGTGAGAGAGGCTTCGCTAGATTGTTGCGAGGTGAAACTTGTCGTATATCATGAATAAGGAACTCCCGAACTTTGGAATTTTAACTTGAAGCAATGTAAGATCCTGATGTATAATAGTGAACTGAGTCTTGGCTTGTCGGACCGCGGTAGCGCAAACTGCCGAAATTTTTTCGTTCAGACTACATTACGGTATAGGAGAGATCGGCGAAACGTAAGAGGCGGTGTGTATTTCATATGGCGTTAAAAACCACAAATTTATAATCAGATCAACATCCATTGGAGTTGCATAAAGAATTTGAAATGACGGTGTAGAATTTTCTGTTCAAGAAGTATCTAGAAATGGATTGTTGCTATCGTCCACCGGGCAACAGCTATGGAAATTTAGGCGCTCGCTACGAGAGAAAAAAAATATAATAATAACCGTCATGTTAGTTATTGCTGGATACTATAAATCTCCCAACGCAAATTGGAAGGGATTGTTTGCGAATGGGAAAGTACCAACAAACTCCAGTCAACCGACTTGTCTGGGACACGCGAGGATTAGAAGCAGAGTAGTAGACAGGCGCCGACACGGCAGTGAGTGCGTCTGGATATATGCGCGAATTAGACCGAAAGATTTATTCTTGTCGGGCGAACGTTTTAGAAGGCATAAGTGACCATAAACAGTTTTAGTTTGAGTTACAGTTAAACTATTCCAAAGAAAAGTATTACCACCGGTATTCTATAGTGAAGGAATACAAGACAGCGAAATGTACAAGGGTTTCAAATTACTTAAGAGAACGATAGGCGAGTTTCTTAGAATTAGAAGGAGGAATCGATGAAATATGGGAAGAGTTTAAAAATATTTAGTAAATGCTGACGAGGGCTTTGTACCCAGTAAATGTTAAAGTAACAGCGATCCGGAATATGTATAATGCAAAGATTTAGGCGATTGAAAAGAAAAAACCAGAGAAGCATATTTTAACAACAGACAACCGTATGTGAAAATCATTATGACCTAATTTTCGAAATTAGAAATACCAAAGGTAATTAAGGGAAGGAAAAGGAAAATGGCAGAGAGGAACGTCATTTTAAACATATTCTTTGATGCGGAGGGCAAGTAATAATTTGGTCGGTAATTTTTTTAAACATACGTTTCGTAGAAGGAAAAGGAAAGTAAAGACGAAGATTCAGTTTGTTCGTGTTAATAATTCGCCAATAACGGACGCAGAGGGGAAAAAAGCAAAAACAGGCTTTTTAAATCGGCTTAATTTCAGCTCGTTTTTTAAGCAGAAATCTAACAGTTATTCAGATACCAACCGCTGGTAGATAGAATGTTAGTTTTCATATTGATGTAAATACTTTGCGGGAAGAGAATAAAATTTAATGAAGAGAGGAAAATCACGAGGTCT
Organism: Gryllus bimaculatus; assembly: GCA_017312745.1. Taxonomy (NCBI): domain Eukaryota; kingdom Metazoa; phylum Arthropoda; class Insecta; order Orthoptera; family Gryllidae; genus Gryllus; species Gryllus bimaculatus. Next base: position 49,379 of record BOPP01000425.1, read on the forward strand.
GATGGTACTTTCCAGCGGACATATCATTAAATTAGGCGGAGAGGCATTCTAACCTTATTTATTCGGTTTTTTAATGTATCCAATAAACAACGCCTTGCGTACCGAAAGATTGGAAGCTGGCTGCTCGTAGTACTATTTTTAAAAGTGGCGACAAGACAAGAATTAGTAACTATAGCCGGTAAGCCTTACATCAGTCGTATGTAAACTTATGGAACATCTAATTTCAAGCTATATCAGGAAAGAATGGGAGGGCAGGGAGTGGCTTTATCAGGGTCAGCACGGTTTCGGAAATGGTTTCTCACTGCGAAAGTCAGCTAGTCTCACTTCTACAGGACACTAGCCGACGTAGTTGATGAAGGGAAAGGGTCGAGACCGCGATGGTAATAGATTTTTCAAAGCTTTTGATGTTGTCCCACACCGATCGTCTTATCAAAGAAATTAATAGATTCGGGTATAGACACTAGAGTGGTAGCGTGGAATAACGAACTACTTCGAAACAGGAACAGAAAGTTCGAATCGGTAGTTACTTATCAACTCGAGAAGCGTCACGTCAGGAATTCCACAAGGAAGTGTAATCGGACCACTCATGTTTCTGGCCTTTCGTGAATGAATTGCGACTAATTTAGCTTCAAATGTACGACTCTTTTGCAGATGACTGCGTAATCTATAGGATTATCAACTCGGAGAAAGACGACGGATATTTTGCAGCGAGACTTAAGACAAATTACATCTCTGGTGGGCAGTAACAAAACGGCATGGAAATAAACAGTTCAAAGAGCCAAGTCCATCACGTTTGGTAGGGGTCGAAGTTACATGAATCTAACGTACAAACTGAACAATAATGTTATACCTCGAGTCACGTTTGCAAATACTTAGGAAATACAGCTAGACAGTAAACTGAGCTGGGGAAAATCAAAGTCAATTTCGTTGTAGGGAAAGCCTGAATCTTTACATTTTGGTTATTGCGGATACTGAAAAAGAGTACAGTGAGAGCCAAAGAACTAGCATAATATGTCATTAGTGCGACCTATATTTAGAATATGACGCGGTATGTTGGGACCCATACAGACTTTTGCAACAAAGAAATCTAGAAAACAGTCAGCGTAGAGCATCAAAATTAATACTTTCAAGGGTACCAAGAATAAAAGGGGTATGGGAAGTCACCTCGAAAGAAGATTAAAGTCAGCGTCTATGATATGCAATTATAAAGCGTCACACAGGCCTTCGAGCGTGGAAAGAAATTCAAGTCGATTAGGGAAACCTACATATTTCGGCAGAGCGGAATCACATGGCACAAAATTCAGACAAGAATTCAGAAAACGGACGGACGTTGGGAAATATTCATATTCCGCGAATCGCACAATTAGGGACTGGAACAGTTTGCCTGCAACATCTTTCGATCCCTTTCCTCAAAGCCTGAACAATTTTAAAAAAATAAATTAGTTTCTTGAATGTGGATATGTTATAAATATATTTAATAAAATTCAGTGCAATTGAAGTATTTAAATAAAAAAACTTGTGCATTACCATGTCTTCTTTGTAATTAATATTATTATTAGTTTATTATTATTTTGTTGTTATTATCATTACTTTATTGGTAATTATTATTAATGTTATTATTATATTATTTATTATTATTTTATTAATTTTTCTATTGTGTGCAGTGCAGTGGCGTGAAAGTGCAAGTGACATTGTGCAACCTGTATCGCAGTGCGATGAAGTGGGTGAAGTGAAGTTTTGGTGAAAGTGGAGTTCTATGAAGAAGAATTTTGCAAGCGGTGACAATTGTTCATGTTGATTTTGTAACGTTTTTTAGAGTTTGGTAATAGTTGTTAAGTTCTGTAATGTTAAGTGTAGTGTATTCTGCCATTTGTTCTACCACAAGATTCTTTACAACTTAATTGCAGAATTATTTAATAAATCTTAATGTATCTAAATCTAAAATGAGTTTATTAACTGAGCTCAGAAAATGGGTTTTATAACTTTTTTTAAAAAATGGGATTCTATTTTCTAATATTGCGAGTCAGTAAGTGGTATCAAAAATGTGTGGTGTTACCTCAGTGACATTTTGCATTACACATTTTTCAAGCAGATTTTCTTGGATCCTCATTTTCAAAATGTTTCCTTACGTCGCTGTTAATTTTTGGCATTTTTAAAAGCACGGAACGATTTAAATATTACGGACATACTTGTTTTTGTAATATTTGCTAATTTTTGCGTAATATTCATTTTACACACCTACTCATGAGACATAAGATTGTAATTTAGTTTAAAATGAGAATGGTAGAATAACTTTTAGAAACAGTAACATCAATAATTGTAATCTCACGATGTACTTGGTTGTGGTCGATTGTAGAAAAACTAGAACTCTGTTTCTTTCCTATTTCATAGTGAATACAATACCAACTCTAAAATATTAAACATACATAGTGACTTTTCATTTTCTTTGTTTAATTAACATGAAATTAATCGCGGGTGTTTGTCCCTATTATGTTAGATTTGGAGAAAGAGCAACAGATGAGCAATTGTGAGCAGTGACTAAAGTTGAAAAGTAGATATGTTCTTTCATATTTTTCTCGTCTTGAAAATTAATAATTGAATTGAAATAAGCGAGCTAAAATTCGGAAAAATTAAACGATGCGTACATTAATCAGTGTAAAAATAATAAATTTCAATTTTTCTATTAATCGTTTAAAATAATCGGTGATTGTTCTAATCGCGATTACATCTCCCACCCTTAATAACAACTGTATTGTGGTTACAAAAATTAGTCAATTTGCGACATTTTACTTTTCGTGTCAGCCATGTAAAAAGTTATAACGTGTTATTTCTGGTTGTTTTTCTATTTGTAAAGAGCCTACATATTTTCTGAAGCCTTCGATGTATAAAAGGTTTAAACTCCACTAACGAGCTGCTTGTGTTTGTAATTCACACGCATTGCACTGGACCTACCAGCGTTGAAACACTCAGGCGGTGTTCACATGCATAACTACTCTACGAAATTTCACGCCACATGACACCTTGCAATATAAAACCGTTCAATTCTCTTTCACCGCTGCGATTATCTCGGTAACGATGAATGACACGCGACACCAATGCGCTGGGGGCTAAACAATCACACGGGAGGAAATTGCGGCCTCGTGTACACAGCCCGCGCCTCTCTCCCTCCCCCTGCCCCTCCCCCTCCCGCGACTTAGTCCGTGCATCCCCTCATTCCCGTAAACAGCGACCAGCGCTTGCCGTCCCCGGCGTCCATCACCGGCCCCCCTCCTCTGGTCCCCCCTCGACACACCTTACGCCTCTGCCTTCCCCCCCTGCTCCCCTATCCCTACTCCAACGGCCCTCGCGCCCCGTGTGTGCTCTGCTTCATCATATAACCGCATCGTGTGCGCTAAGTAGAGACGCCTACAGTCTCCGTCCTAACCATGTCATCAACATTTCCTATTGTTCTCAAGCACTTACTGTCTGCAGTAATAAATATCTGCGGTATCGATAAAATATCGTAACGAAATTTTGATGTTGAATTGTTGAGTCATTTATTTTGTCATATTTTAATTATTGTATCTAAAGATTTTTTCATGAACATTTAAAAAAAAAGATATATGATATTTTTCTCTGCATCTACATAGCGTTTACTTAGTCTTTGTCATCGCGTTTTTCATAATTCTGATAAAATGAAACACTAGTCGTTATGGAGATAGTCACTGGACCCCAGTGCTACCAAACCTACCAACGCCCTCCTCGACACGCTCTGGAAAAACCAACTATGCTTCCTCCACTCTCGCACCCCCTCCCCTTACATCTCAGTGAGTGTCCTGATTCATCTTATAGCAACCGCTTAGAAGCAAATAATTGACAATCTTGACCTACTTTGTCATACATTTTTCTTTTATTGTGAAGCACTTATTAACAGTACTGTGATATATTTCCAGGATCTAGAATGCATCATATCGATTTTCAATATTTAAATGTTGTGTCGTTGATTGTCTGTTGTCTTGGAAATACAATATAACACGTATCTACAATATTCCGTTTCCTCTCTTCACTTAGTTTACTTCTCTGAAGAGACAACGCCTCTCCCCATTCCGCTAAAAGTGGCTTTGGTCGTCTAAGTGACCTGCACCGGTCTCCCGATGAGTTCCGTCCTTGTATTTCTGCCACCCCGCTGTCCCACATAACACGTCGCCCACCTGCTCTGCTCTTCTCTTGCCCACTAACGCCCCCTCTTCAACTGCCCTCGCTCACCCTGTGCCCAGTGCTTCACCACATTACCGCCCCGCAACTTGATTGCTTGGTTGATTAGTGATATCGGGAGTATCACTGCTGATTCCCGTACGTGTACTGAGCGAGTTTTCCTTTGGAGGAAACGGTGACCTTTCCCTTCTGGAGAGCAAAAACTGGCGCCGACCTACCTGTGGGCTAGAGAGGTTTCCCAGACCGGGTATCTCCCACGAATGGGCCACTGCTCCAGCCGGGACGAGCTGTAAGCTACCGACCAGTTTCCTGGCATGTGTGGTAGTGTAGTGCATGCAAGCATATGTAAAGGGTAAGGATAGGGAAAGGAATTTCGCGAGCAATCCATGGCACGTTTGAAACGCTGTTGCGCTGGTGTTCACCTGGATTTGTTCGGAGAAACCACTGAAAACTGCCGATCAGAGTAGCCGGACGCTAGAATTGTCCTCCTTACAGCAAGTCCATTACATCTAGCTATTTAGATAGTGTCAAGAATCCTGCCACTATCGGTACTAGAACCTAGATCCTCCTGACTAGAAGCACTGCAGGGACATTTTTCTTGGTGTTCTTGGTGCTATATTTCTCTGTTTCTTCACCCCATTTATTTGGACGATTATACTGTATTATGCTCAAATACCTAGGCACATAAAGCGACATTATACGTAAAAGTAAAGGCAAAACAGTAATTTATCATAAAATTCAACTTTGTAAATAGACAAATACGTTACCGGAGAACCTGTCATCAAGTGAACCACTAGTCAATACTGCAAATACTTTGCATGCCTACGAAGATTGAATATAAAGCCAGAAAGAGCATACTGAAATTAGATATTTTACAGAACAGAACCTCAAAAAAGCCGACATACAGTCTAGAAATCGTTTAGTTACTATTTAAAATATTTATTTAAAATAAATATGTAGAACTCAAAGAGTCGTATATGTATTTGGAACAAAGAAAAAGTATGAAAAGCTCTAGATACTACAAAGAGCTCTTAGATACTAGTTTGCAATGCACATTGTGGAATAAATTGTATGTTTATTTGCTGTTGATTTTGAAACATTGTTGTGTGTAGTTGTCATAATGCTTGAATACTTGCTTTGTTTACGTTTCTACATACGCTTCTGATGTATAGTGATGTTGATTTCCACCATACCATCACCTGCTCCTCCCTCACCTATTATTTGCCGTCACTGTGAATTTTCATCCCTAACCTAACTCTACTATGACAAGTGCTCTCTCAGTATGATTGGCATCCAGTTGTAGTCTCTCTGACATTGTTGTATTCGCCATATGATGTCATTATTATCCTTGGATCAGATGAGTGAACGCATCTGCAACATTGCATACCGAGATATTTGCGTATGCTAACGCTTATAAATTACTTGCTCGCTACCTTGCGCGTCTCTGGCAATAAGTCAGTTAATAATATATTTTAATTACAGAACTTAAAATTCGTTTTTCTACTTTGGATGTGTTAATAAACGAAATATACTTGGGCTTTGAATCGCAATTATATTTTCCGATCCTCAAACCCACACGTTTCTGGTTCCACATTGGCTTTTTAAATCAATAGTCTCCAAGTTTTATGCCAAAATGAAGATATAATGATTAGGGAGGGAAAGGTAGGGTAGGTAGGGTTGCTTTCCCTGGTCGGGAAAGGTAAACGCTGTGGATTAAATGAATTTTTAGTGCTAAATATGCAATTCAGAAGTCTACAAGTCCATAACCAACGTCTATGGTAGGATCATCCATGACATTCGAGAGTCTCCAAACCACAGTTGGACTCCGCGCATTGGAACGCAAATCTCCAAGCCCCTGTGTTATTGGGTCGGGTCGTTGAAAGTTAATCAATGAAAATTCCAAACTTCCTTAAAAAAAGTAGCGATGAAGAATTTCTGCTGCGCACATTTGGACGACAGTAAGAGCCATGTCATATTAGTGTTTTCAATTCAATTCAATTGAATTCCTGTCTTATTTTCCGGGTCGAGGCTCAGGCCATCAAACCTACTCTTCGACCTGACCTAACTAATTCCTCTACGGTACTTTAACCATTTAGCAGTGAAACTAGATATTACTCGGGCGACAAAACTGGAGATATTCCTTTTGCTTAGAGGCTTTTTTAGGCTTGAGAATATTTTACATACTGTATATCCACAACGTGGATATAGATGGTTTAATTCCCCTGCAAAGGGAGGAGTACGAAGTATTTTTTGCCCTGATAATACACTGTTTTAATAGGGATTGAACTGATCAAAGAGATCTACGCCAGCACGGGAGTTCAGTGAGCGCTTCGCTGGGCGAGCGAGCTCTGGACTCCCTGCGCAGTGCGGCTCGAATCTTTGGCGAACGATAAAATGTACACCCGCTAAAACCATTCTCCCTATACGTCTACATCACTTGTCTCTCAAAGCCTGACGCCTCCCATGTCTTCCTTCACTAACTCAGGCTGTGACACACCACTCGCAGCAGTGTGTCGCCGAGCGTTGACCCCGCCTCCCCTCTCTCCTCCTGCGTTGCCCATCCCGTGCGACTCGCATCACGGTCCGGCGCGAAGCGGCGGCGACGGGCGCGCGTCGTGCGGCCAGCGCGTGAATTAATTACCCGAGCGAAGGCGGTGGTAGAGGTGTGCGGGGGCGGACGGGAGTCGAGCTGACGGCTTCGATATCTCGCTCTCGCCCGATAGTCGATCGGATCGCCATTAATCACGAACGCGAGAAGCTGCGGTGAAGGCAGTGGTGGCGTGAGCGAACACAAAAGGGTAGTCGACGTGGTGCGGCAGCGCAGGATCGATAAGTGCTCAAAGCCGACTTCACTCAAATCGATTCTTTCTTTGCGTTTCAAAGCCGCGCGTTCGACAGCCCGTCTCCGGTCGCGTTGCTGCCCCTCGATCGCCTTTGTGCAGAGCGATTTTGTGCTTTCGTTTCCCTGCGAAAGCCGCGCTTTGTAGTTCTGTTCTTCGAGTTAACATTGTTCTTACCTTTTTATTCGTCATTTCCTTTGACGAACTGAATTATTTTAAATTTCTTCAAATGTTACATTTGTTGTCCAGAGTAGTTGTTAGAAAGAATAACTTCAATGGCAACTGCTTCGAATTGAATTCTAATGTTTCTGGATAGTCTACTTATACGGCTATCAGCCCCGTTAGAGTAGTGAATGCATTACCGCTGGAATGATTGATTGGTTGTTACGTGTTTCCGGCCTCGTCAAATGCTATGGCCATTTCGCCCATAAGTGTACTTAACGCTGGAGGTGCGGGGGTTGCGAAGAAATGGATCTCCAGGTACCACTCCCAGTGGGACACCACCTCAGCCGAAGCAATCTATAGGCTCCCGACTGTTTTGTGATGTGTGTGGTCATGTAGTATATGTGTGTGTGTGAGTGTGTATGGGTAAGAGGAGAGAATGGAACAAGGAAGAGGAAGGAAAGATCACAGGCGGTTCATGATCCGTATTTTAGGATCCTGCCCCGGCAATCGCCTGTTGATCATCAGAGAAATCAAGGAAAACTATCGATCACAGCAGCCGATCTATATAATTCTATTTCGAAGAGTTACTGACTTTAAACTTAGTATTTACCTAGCGTCAAATCTCTGCCATTGTCATTAGTCAAACCCCAAGACTTACCAATCAAATTTGCTGTAAAGACATCTGCATTGCTTGCTCTGAGCTAATAACGACTGCTCTGAAGGGTTTTGGGGGTGATTTATCTGGAAAATGTTAATGTTTTCACCTTGTGAGATCAGCTTGAAAGGCAATGAAACCTACCACGTCTTCCATTTCATAATTCTGGCATTCACGTGTCCTTCCGTAATTAAGATCGTAGCTGCTTAGTTGTGGAATGAAGAACACATTGTATTTTACACACAATAAAAAATTTACAACATGAAAGAAACCAGAAAAACAATTCCAGAAAAAATCATTTTTCAGTTGACAGGTGTTAAAAGATTTCTACCCATATCTGCAATTATGACCAGGTTTTCGGCCAGTTTGAACCAATGTGCCTCGTTCTTCTTGAGCCCACAGATGTCTGATTCAGGGCATAATGTGATCAATGGATATATGAAAACATGTAACTCTAAGAGATTATGCAGTATCAACCACTAGGATTACATTGCACTTAACTATGAATTATTTATCATGGAATGTAAAACAAAGGATATACAAAGTTGTAAAGTGTCAGTGAAGGTAATCTAGTGCTAAATACTTTAAAGATCAATTTGTACCATTGTGGAGATGAATATTTTTCGACCATAAAACGTTCATTAAAATTACTATTTTCCCCATGATTTTGAATTAGTAACGAATTAAATTACAAGGGATTAAGAGTAGTAAAATAAATGGCCTCTACGTTCGGCCTTCGGACAACGGCGCAAACGGAGGCTGCGCAGAGAGGCATTAGAGCTGAGAGCGGCCCAGAGTCAGACAGCCACACCCTTCCACGTCCCTCCTCCACAAGTCAGACAGTCTGGTCAGCTCATCGAGAAGTGATAGTTATTAAAATCAATAGACGAATATGCAGTAGTTTTCCGTGGTTTCTCCGATCAAAACCAGGTGAATGTCGGAGGCAGTACCTTAACAAAGAGTCCATAGACCAAGTGCGAATTTTGCTTCTTCTTTCTGGGCCTCCTACATGCACACACGTTCGTAGACCATACTACCATACAAGCCGGGTGACCAGTCAGGAGCTTAGAGGTAGCCCGATGGTGGTGGGGGTGGGGG
>BOPP01000425.1:58724-79169 GCA_017312745.1 Gryllus bimaculatus
CACAAGAGAGAGATGCGAAAGTACCGCTTAACTAGTGACTGTGATGAAAGCTATTTATTTCGTGTAAAGATTGCTTTATTACAACATACTCCAGGCCAAGCACTGAAGTTGCCTCAGAGGAGGTGAGAGCGGCCTCCTTTGAAATGCCCTGAGCCCCCCTGTGGGCCTGAAAGTAACCGCTTTATTTTAACTAGTTTGACCCCCCTTGTGGATTGAGGCTTAAATTTCATTCAAATTGTAAGAATTTGCTTTTTTTTTAATACAACATACTTCTAGGCAGCAACTGAAGTTGCCTCAGAGGAAGTGCGAAACACGCGCTCCTGAATGCTGAGCCCTGTTGTTTTATTCCCCTGAGGGCAAAGCGGCGCTTTGGGGAGGGAAAAACAAAGTTTCTTGGGGCCTTGTTTTGGATTGTAACGTAGTTCGTTTTTAAACTCTCGCAATAATGTATTGGTTTGACGTACAACTAAAGTACGCATAATCTAGTAATATTATTAACTACACACCTACATTGATGAGAGGTAACCTGCTGTTCACCAATAATTTCTTGAAACAATTGAGCAAGGAACCAGAAGAGTAAAACTGTTGTTTATTCTGATGTGCGTCTTTTGTGTTTTGAGTAATTAAGTTTTGTATTGTTTTTTTAGTTTCTTGAGTTTATATTGGTGTAGAAATTATTCAATAGGGTGCTATTTTAGTTAAGTGATTGAGTTTAATATTTAATTCTTAATTTTAAATACGGAGTTGTTTGATGTAAAAAGAAAGTATGTGGCGTTCGAATCTGAGGAATGTGTTTCTGGACCACGTTGTATTTTGTTTGTGTTGGATGTGCGGCTTTTGTCAAGCTCAAATCCATTAAAATGGTTTTACATAATGTAAATCTCATTTGTTAATGAATATTTGAAAATTGCCTTCAGTAATTGTTTTTGAGTTGAACTGAAGGGAAATGAAGTGTAGGGACTTGAGACAAAAGGACATGCGAAGCCTTCAACGATTTGCATATCGGCGGACATTTTGAGATACAACGATAATTTCTTTTCAAATATTTTACTTATAAATAAAAATATCTTTATTCAATTTTTTTTAAATTTCTTGTGTTTGCAATTTTTCGTACTGATTTTAGCTTCAGTCGGCGTCTACAAATACTCAATTTCACAGGTACAATGGTGATATGATTTTTATGTTGCCACCGCAATAGAATTTGCAAGACCGTTCAATATCATCATCTACAGTCCTTAAATGCAGTAAACCCTATTATAATATTAATTAGCACGTTTAATTTGCGTTTTTTAAAGCACACTGTCGCTTACGAAGGTTGTAGACCGAATTATATATTAGAGTTGCTTTGGTGCAAGGCCGCTATCGCTGCCACGGACTGTTTGCCTCAATCCACCTCGCTGCTCCTCCCGGAGTAATTCCCCTGCCACTGAGTGATACCGTCCCTTCACCCCGATTCATCACAGCTTGCAAAGAAAATTTTTGGGCTCCTTGGGTAATTCAGGGATAAAACATGTCTAAATACATCATGGACATAATGTGATAGATATGATAGATATATTTATTAAAGTTCGCTTTGAGCTAAATGCTCGTGACAAACATGATAACAATTAGAATTAAAATTACTAAACAGATATTCAACATTTTTAACAGATTTTGGGTTTAACTATTAGAATTAGGGGTCCGATATAACACTTCCAATTTTTTTCTAGCTAACCTTCTAAATCACTTCTAGTTTACATAACAACTTCACTACAACTACACTACAACTGCACTCCCATCACTACCCACTACAGCTCCCTTCCCATCCCCTACCTACATACACTTCACATCACTTCACTGTAATAAGGGCCATGACGATAATAATTATAACAAATCTAATAATAATAAATAGGTAATAAAAGGTAATAGTAATATTAATAATAAAAAGCAATAATAATATTAACATAACAGTCATAATAAATAGTAATAATATTTACTAGTAATAATAGTAATAATAATAATAAAGATAAATGTCTCAGTCAGTATTATTCGAGATGAATTAGAATGGAATGAAGCATATTTTTTAAACATTGGCTACATTAGAAGAACCTCTAGTGCTTCTGTAGGTAGTTTATTCATCTACTATAGTGCGATCAACAAAGGAGAACTTGCCTACAGCCCAGTTCCTTTGCTTTCTACATCGTATTTTCCAAGGATGGTCTCCTCTGCTTTTATAATCTGAATTCTGTAATCTTTTACTGATATCTGCTCATGCTGTGTCCCCTCTGTATGTCTTATACATTAAGCATAAACGCGCCCGTTCCCTTCTCTTAGATAAGGACTCCCATTCTTCTCGCTCGTCACCAACGCACCCGCGATTTACAAACTTTGAGGGCCGTTTTTGAATTTTATCTAACGCTTCGATTTGCCCTTTTCTGTACGGGTCCCAGCATGCCGCTCCGTATTCTAAAATTGGACGAAAAAATGTAGTATATGCTAGGGTTCGGGCATTTGGACTATTATTTTTCAGAATACGCATTACAAAGTGCAGCGCTTTCCAGGATTTTTTAACCGTACTGTTAATATGATCCGACCAACCTAAGTCGCTTCGTAGGACCAAATTCAAATACTTACGGCTTTTTACACGTGGTATAACATTAGCTCCTAATTCATAACTGGAGCGTACGTTCCAGCGGGACTTTGTAATGCAAATGAATTTACTCTTTTCCGGATTTAATTACATCTTATTTCTGCACGCCCAGTTCCATAAACAGTTAAGATCGCTCTGTAAAGCATTTTCATCTTCAGACGAGCCAATACACCTATATATTATGCAATCGTCGGCGAAAAGTCTAACTTTTGATTTTAATCCAGTTGCAATGTCATTAATGAACGCTAAGAATAGCAAAGGCCGTAACACTTTCCCCTGGGGGACTCCCGAGGTTACATCGGCTTTCGATGAATATTTGTCTCCTATTCTGACTGTTTGAGTGCGCCCTGTAAGAAATTCTTTTATCCACAGGATTCTTCGATGATGTATTCACGTTTCTGACAATTTGGCAATTAAAAGGCCATGTGGAACAAGATCAAATGCCTTGGAAAAATCTAATATTATTGCGTCGACCCTGATCATATGGTTGAAATGATCATATAGTCATTTGAAAACACATTACACTGAGAGATCTTGCAGTCTCTCTTGCAGTTTCTTATTTTGGACAAGGCACTGGAGCTATATCTCTGCACCAACTCGCTATTGAATTCGGTTATATACTGCTTCCTTGCATTCTTATTGTCTTAATAACATGTTTTTCTAACATTTATTTTATTTGTTTTTTTCATTTGGTTTCATTTGCAGACCAAAATGTTCATAATTCATGACCATCAACTATTTTTAAATATTACTGTTATGTTTCGTTTTGCGAAGTATCAGTTTTTTAGTTAGTTTGTAGAGAACATACTTTTTTAATGATACTTTTTTATGTGTCTTCTCTGACTAGTCACTATTCTTGGATAGTTATATTTATGAATGTATCCTTTTCTCGTTTCTTTTTTTCTGAATCCATCATATAAACCGCGTTCCTCTTCCTCTATCTGGGTTTTATCATCCATTTATACAATCTCTCTTCAAATTCTTCCCTTGCGTCCATTTCTAAAAAGTCAACGTAGAAATGTGTCCCGCAAAAAAATGGTTTCGCCAATAGCCCCAAACGAGTTTCTGATAAAAATGAATCGATTCCCGTGGGCCACGAGAGATAACTGATAACGGACTTGTTTGGTCATCCGGAATATAGTGTGGGAAATGTATGTGTACTGTATTAGGTCGGAAGACTAATGACGCAATAATTTCTGGAAAGGGACAGCCGTGCGACAGCGATGTACGGGGGGGGGGGCGCTTCCCACTATTGCGCTCGGATCCACGCGCAGAAACGCGTTTAATAACCGAGTCGATGGATTGAATGTTTCGAAACCGCAGGTTTTTGCCATCACTCCCTTTGCGATAGAAGCTCGGGGCAGCCCCGACGGACAGAAATCAATAAAAAGTGTTTCCCCCGTGCAAAAGTTGGAAAGTATTTTAATGAGATTTTCAAGGGTAGTTTGATAACGGATATCACAAGGCGGAACTGTTAAATGCTCTTGTCGGATACAAGTTGGGAAGAAGCCGAAGTTTGCTTTCATCCCTGCCGGCGAACTTCGGAGACCGTGGCTTCAATTTTTCCAACGCGCGTTCGAAGTTGCTCAAGAGGTTGCCGGGTTTCTGGTGTGGGTCGGGTGGGGGGACGGGGGAGGAGTCTGGAAGAGCCACCGCTCTTGTCTTCGTATTCTAATTAGGGCGACGTGACACATATTGGAGTCAACAGGGCCGTGCCCGCATTTGCATCTCTTGCCCGTCGGGCGGGGTATTAGAGTCGGCAGCGGTGGCGGCGGAGGCAGCTGGGGGTGGTTGCGGCAGCCTCAGCCGCGGTGGCGGCGGTGTTGGGGCGGCGGGGGCGGCGCGGGCGGCGGGGACGGCAGTAGTGACGGTGGGTGCGGTGGCGCGAGAGTTCGCAAGGTAGGAGGAGGGGGTACAGATGACGTAAGAAGGGCGGGGAGTGCACGAGTGACGGCAGAGGAGTTGAGGTCGATGCCTTACGACGTCGGGAGAAGGAAAAGGAACAGGCGGAGAGAATTGAGACTGAATGTCAATGACGTTCTGGGTAATATTTGCGTTAAAAAGGGTTTAGACCAGCAGGAGAAGTGCAGCTCTTTTTTAGTAAGTGGTTCTGCAACCCTTAAGATAGGGGATCACTTTATTGTCAGAAAAAACACATTAAATATACATGTAACGTTAAAAATGGAGAAGTCTTTGTTGAAAATATGAATAACGTTTGTAGAAGGTAATATTTGTATTTTCGACGTAAATGATTTATCGCCCAGGCTATTTCCATGGAAATTTTGCCTCTAGATAGTAATTACAATGTTGATGACTAGTGGGCGTATTTTGACCAAAAACATGACCAAAAATTATAAATAAAATACTCTTAAAATGCTTTTGAACTGCCCTGAAAACAAAGAAAAATGTAAAACATTTGATCAAAACCCCTTCAGATGAACAACTCATGCTGTTGGGAATGTTACTGATGTAATCGAGATTCTTTCTCTTGTTCAAGTGACTCACCCTGCAAAATTTTGGTTTGGACTGTTCTTTACAAGAAAATATCTGCCTTCGTTTATCGCGAAATCGGCCCAACTGACGTTGGCGCTGAGAGGCGAATGATAACGGCGCTGAGGATGGAGGTGAAGGTGAAAGTGCAGGTGCGGTGACGATGGAGGCGGTGATTGTAGGACTAGTAATGGAGGTCACGGACGTGGTGATATTTTGTCGTGATGGACGTCGTGATTGCACACGTAGGCTTCCGCGGCTCGAGTCCATTACTTCTAGGCTGTCCGGGTGACGCCGCGACGTCGGCCTATCTGCCAACGACGCGGCGTCACCCGGACAGCCTAGAAGTAATGGACGTCGTGATTGTCGTGATGGACTCGCAATGGCAAACAGTGATGCTTGTAAGCACTGACTAGGAATAATGAGCTACAAAAACGTGTACCTCCAACCTTCTCCTTCCTTACACGTGCATCCCGCCGACATCATCCTGAGCTCAAGGTAAGAACAGGCCGAGTTCATCAGATGACTTTGGAGCTGTCCTTTTTAACGTGGAAAATAAGCGATTCACCAATTTTCCACATATGCCTAAACGCACATATGCAATAAAGTTATCCCGTGTTACAACCTGTAAATGATCATTTTTTATAAAATAAACCTAATCAAGAAATTAATTTAAGGGAATAACATGCCTCTTAGCGATTGGTGATTTAATTCCGGCAACAAGAGGCCCGAAGTTGAACTAGTTGTGTCCTTTGGAGTATTTGTTTTAACCATCAACTTTACCACCTTTTTAGTAAAACATGTTTTACGTGTTTTGCTGTTTCTAAATATTGTGTCACTTGGAAACGAGTATCTGCACTTACACTTTTTTAACGCGCTACACAAAATAACACAATGTCGTCAGTAGTTAGTACGCATTCATTTTCACGCACGTGCGAACTGAGTTGAGTAGATAATGTTCTTTTCACTGGTGACATTTTGCGAAAAAGCCAGCGAGTTCTTTAACCACAATAGTACCTACGAACCAAGGTACGTCGAATTCGTTTCGCGATCGAAATATATCACCTGAGCAGTCCACGTCCACACTCAAAGCTGAACTGAAATGCAGATGTTACAGTTAGTTTCGAACAGTACACTCTCCTTCTGTCGGACCCTACTGACCGCCCTTCGTGGCGCACTGGGAGGAACGTACATTTGCACTAGTTCCCCGCGCCGTCGAGGTCTCGCCGATCAGTCTGTTTGAAGAGGCCTTTCATCTCGGGAAAGTTTCAATATCTTACAAAAATTTAAATCAGTTCCTAATGAAAAGTAACTATTGTTAGTAGCGTCTTATTTACTGTTAGTATTATTATTATTATTATTATTATTATTATTATTATTATTATTATTATTATTAATGTTATTACTAGTAAAAATTTGTAACTACATCAATATAATTATTAATTACATTTTTTAAACATTTTCTTGTGAAAATAGCAAAATATGTGTCAATCTAACAACATGCACTAAATATTATGCAATTGTAACTACTCCCAAAATATGTAAAAACATATACTATAAAAGAAAAAAGTTGTTATTACATAACTATCCTATCCCTACACATGACTAATTCTTAAAGTAACCGGTGAACGTTCGCATCATCCAAAATGGTATAGGATGAATAAAGTTTGAAATAGGGACAGCTTCCAAGCATACGCCGATCTTAAGTAGCATAAAGGGCATATTAGCTATCACAAGATGACCATGGTAAGTTAAGTATGTTACGGTGGCGAGTAATAGCTGATTTTATATGATATTTTATCATAATTCTGCTGGTAGGACGTTTCTAAGGCTACTGAGAGGCAAGATTTAGGGTTTCATTATCTTCGGTGACCGTCGTATGTATATATTTACTGATTACCACCAAATCTAACATCTAACCTCACTAAATCTCATTTCACGCTTATACAATCATTCCCAAGTTATTGATGAGGCTTTGGCCTTTGGACATTGCGATTTTGGTAATAAACCGTGAGTTTGTACAACGCATAATTTACAATTTTATAGAAAAATACTGTCACTAAACTTTAGTCAGCGCCGGTGACTAATACCAACATGATTATTAGCCAGATCAAGACCGAAAATGTCCTATTCGTAGACATTCATACGTTATTTGCATCGTGTGGCTAATGTGCGATTAAGGAACTCCTAACATTGGCATATATTTCGTTCTGTAGTTCTGACACATCCATCATGCAAAATTATGAGGAAAGGGAGTATTATTACGTCATTTTCTTAAGTGTGTTTAACATTCGAGTACTCCAGTGGCTACAGGTGTAGTCTAGCCCTTTTATGTTTGCCGGCGCACAGCAGTTGCTGGCTTTGGAGTGGTGAAAGGATCAGTAGCTTCAGATAACATGTCACTCTTCCCATCAAGACTGCACCCGAACTTTTTAATGCATGCACGTTGTCATATGGTTTTAAAGGTGGTTGGGATACAATTATAGCTCGCACGTGCACTACTGTAATATATGATATAAGTTTGCCATTCAGGAAACCCAAAAAACGATATACTATTGTCAGAATTGTACAAAAATATAATATGATATGTTATGTACTATTGTAACGGCTGCTGAATGAATCACGATGAATTAGAAAAGGAGAAATAAAATACTTAGCTCGTTAATAGACGTCGTTTAACCCCATTCATCATCCGGGAGGCGACAAAGTTACATTTGAATACCATGCGTTAAAATTTAATGACTTTCACATAATATTCAAATAAACATATCATTCTATCTCAAAATTTTTATTGAACACAATGCTTTTTACAAAAATCATAACCGTAAAGAATATAATTTTTTTAACTACATATATAATCCGCGCGAGCACTATATAAAATGGGACGCGAGTACTGCAGAGTTAATGCGGAGGTGGGTAATGACAGGAATAACACAAAATAGGAATAAATAACTATTGAAACGTTCTCGGAAGTATGTTGCGAAACGTCGAACAAGAACTAATGACAAAACAAAGTGTTTAAAGGTGAAGACATATGTCTTCAAAATAATAAAACCACATTGATGCAGCTACCCACCTGTCACACGAAACTCTGTGCACGGTTGTTGAGGTAATATATACCATGTAATATCTGTAATATACCATACACAGACCAAGATTTGGTGGCACGAATAAATCATAGCGATTACGATGTCGACGAAAGTATTTTGCGTACGGAAATGCTGAGTAGAAAATTAAGAAGCATCGGATGAAATATTCCTTTTTGTATTGCAGAGTTTTGTGAAAATAAATTTGAGTATGTTGTCGTGTTAATACGCAACACATCACGTTCTGGTGTTGTGGTGATAACCAAGATACCTTTACATCAGAACATGACCTACTCAATATTAGTACAGTTGTATTAAACTAGCTGGTATCCGGCGCGTTTCTGCCGTAGAAGAAATAGTTGCGGAAATTCCGTTTGAAATTTGAATGAGTAATGTTGTTTGATTAAGAAAAGTAGAAAGAATGATATTTATTTTCTTATTAATAATGAATAAATTTCTTGATATCATGAAATATCACAACTGCTCAAGAAAAATAATAGATTGAAATATTTCAAATCGAATATTTCATATTCAGATCTAATGTATCAACATAATGAAATTAAAAATGGCGCGTTTCAAATGTATGGGAAGGTAACGTAAGTAGCTCACTTTAATAATTCAAATCGAGGTAAGAGTTGTTGAAGCTTAAGGTATCAAGGTTCGATATTTACTGCGACACGAGGTACGGTTGTTCTAGACACCGGTGTCCGAGTTATCGTATTTCTGCTCTATATTAGTGGGGATACCATAACTTTCGAAGCTACAATGTCCGTTTTGAGAACTCTATGTGAGCACTTGGGCCAAGATCAACACCGCCAGCCTGCGCCCGCCAGCCGTTCGCCCGCGGGGCGAGGGCGCCTGCACTTGCGCCCTCCCACGCGCTCACGCCCCCTGCCCCCGCCTGCCCCGAGCGCCCGCGGCTGAGGTCTGCGAAGTCCAATCGAAGGCGCGGCACAGTGCAGGCGCGGAGAACATGGCCGATGGCGAGGGCGGGGGCGGGGGCGGCGTATCGCCCGCGGCCGTCGCTAAGCTCCCGTGACGGCTGCGGGGTAATGGGGATGGGCACTTTAATCCCATAAGAGCCCGGAGTCCGTGGATGCTAATACCGCCTCAAACTTGGGCCCGGGTCTGCGGGCGCCGTCTCGATCAGACTGCGCTCTCTCGTCCCCGCCCCTCTCCAGCTGCTCGTGGCCGAGCGCCCCAGCTTGTCCGGCCGCCGACCACGTCACACATGCCCCCCCCGCCCCCCGCCCCCCCGGGTCACAACGGCGGCTGCGGCGACGGGGACTCTCGTCACAGTGTCCCCGACATCGCAAATGACGGGAGCGGCCTTTCACAGCTAGATACGAATAGAGCTTCTGCTCTGGAACAGCAATAGAATACATTTTAGTCATTTGGCTTTGCGAGAGCCTTATTGTATAATTGTTGAATTAGTTGAATTGAATTTTCAAAACTTGCAAACATTTCAAATATTTAAAACCCTTTAACAAAGACATTAATGAAGAGAGTATTTTTCTTCAAACAAACTTTGTTGTTTATAATTAGTTATTTAATTACATCATGTACTTGTACATAGCTTCTCGAACAGTTGAAAATGTTCGGTAAAATCGAGCTCAAAATAGTACATTCTCAGAAAAGATTTTTAAAAATAATTCGAAAATTCTCAACAAAAATTTGCATGTAGGATAAGATTTTACCTCTCTGTAACATTCCTTAGGTTACATTTCCAATCCAGTATTGAGAGAAAAATGGAGAAAATATGAAAACAAAGCCTAGGCAACAATAGCTAGCAGCAAGGAATTGGAAGGGGCAACATCGAAAAGTTAACCAGACAGATGAGAAAAATAACTAGTGCGAGACAGTTTGTGGCGTTCTGTAATACCACTAGTTTTTTGTGAATGTGTATGAAATATATATTACATCAAGTCACATAATACTACACATATATCCAAAATGTTTACTGCATTTTCCGTTTTTGAGTGATGTTTCCATTTCGAATGAACAAACGCTTGTGATAAATTACGTCGTATATTAACCAAAAAGCATATCACAAACACTATCAATGATTTTCAGTTTCTTAAGAAAATGTAACCTACGAAAAAATCATCGGTAGGTCTGTGAGTTCTCTTGATAATGATATGGTTAATTAGTTGTGATAAATAACTCTTTTGTTAACTGTTATCTCATCACGAGCCAGAAAGTGCTCCTTAGAACTGAGTGTGTTCGTCGAAGAATCTTTAAATCAGGGGTCTATACGAATTTAGGTAGTTATTCCGTAGGTCAGCCTTAAGGATGTGGAATAGGGGGAGGAAATGAAAGTTCACTGTGGTTCTGGCTTCTCCTAGAACAGGTTTCTTTCTGGTCTTGAATGCAGGGTGACGAAGCCCTTGCTATCCAAAGAAGGAAAATGTCTAGGACAAATGTTAGTGCCTCGGAAATCCGGTATGAGCACTGCTGTCGGTATTGAACGTATAGTCTTCTTTATTGTCTGTGTGAATGGGATATTCAAATTACATTATTAATTTTATTTTCTCTGCATTTATTAATCAGTTGGCATGTAAAAAAATTGAGAGTATTTCTTTGTTACTAAATATCTGTGTGAATTTCTTGATCAGTATGTTCAAAGTAACTTCAACTTAAAGATACACGGGCGCTAGCAGTGGACAAAGTGGGAAGTAATCGACATGAACCTTGGTGTGTTTGGTTGCAGTACGCACCCAACTCGGACGAAAGAAAGATGTCTACCGTGAGTCTTGAAGCGAACCTTGGATAAATCAGGCGTACTGGCTTTATGGAAGATCAATGTCAGCAGCAATCTCAGCAGCGTGGCTCCTGGATTATTCTTCTCACGAAGGGAATTTCACGTATGGTAATGTACTGTCCGATATAATTATGTTTGCAGTAAGAGACAAAGTGTTTCCCGTAGACAGGGACTATGTATATGTGTGGTGAAATAATGAAACGATGATATAGCCTACTTTGTCATATATCTTGGGAATCATGAACAATTTTTAAGCATACGTTACTTTTTTCTTTACGAAAGGTGTACCTGGTTCTCTTTTCATACTTTTGTCACAAGATCCTCATAACTATATTATAATGAATTACTTATAGATAATACAATGTTTGAGGGAACCTATAAACGCAACTCTGTGTATTTCATTTTGGAGAAGAATTTAAGGAATACACGAAATGGATATTTCTTTTTAATTCTTGTATAGTGGTGTGGGTTTCTGTAAAGCGTGAATTCGGATAGTGATGGTATTCCGTAAGGTTTATATGAATCTTTGAGGCAGGTGTGTGATGTGATGGGCTAATTGCTCGAGGTTAAAATATTTGTGAAGTTGTTTGCTTTTAACAATGCATTTGCTATTTCCTTTAGATGTTGATTTTTCATGATTTGTATTTTGTTAAGGTTTGACATCAACTTTGATAATAGACACTTGAAGTAAAAATGTAATGAAATAGAAATGTACTATAAGTAACTTTCACCTTCACGTCAGATGTGATATACGATAACGACCTGACATGAAACAAATATTGAATTGAATGTTATACATTCAACACAATGAATAATAGGTGCTCTCGAAGTAGTTGTTATCTAAGTATCGTTTCACAAGTGATCTGGAAAAAAATATAATTAAGTATAATTATATAAAAGGCACATGATGATGTACGTCGCCATTAATACTACTTATTTTGTGCTTCAAGTTTACTTGTGTAAGATGTTATGTTCACATGTAAATTAACTTTCTGTCTGCGTGTGCTGTTCATAAACAAGTATGATAATTACGATTCATATAATACACTCTGCTTAAGACACAATTATTAAGGTTGGCTTTTCATTTTTTTAACCGTAACGGCCAGTTGGTCTCCTAATACAGGGGAATTAAATTCTACTAGGCTTGCCTCGTAATTTGGTTTACAATCCTTCTTCTTGTACACGAGTTTGTTTTGCAATTAAGATTTCATTAATGCAGTTTTAAAAATGAATGTTGGCTTGTAAGAATATGAAACAATAAATGTTCTAGTAATGTTGGCTTGTAAGAATATGAAACAATAAATGTTCTAGTAATGTCGGCTTGCAAGAATGTGAAACAATGAATGTTCTAGTAATGTTGACTTGCAAGAATGTGAAACAATGAATGTTCTAGTTATGTTAACTGGCAAGAATGAAAATGCATGTTCTAGTAGTGTTGAAGGTCGCTGCCGCCAGCGGGGGTTTGTGGCTCGGTAGCGGCGAAATGCCGCCGAAAAGTTACCTGAGCGCTTTTACGCATTTCACATAAATTTCGGTTAGGCGGGATTTGGAAAATTAGTTTAAAAAACGTTCGTTGGTACTTTTATTTACACATTTACTTTTATTCTTCTGTGCATATCCTCTTTATATGCGATCCATCAAGTTGATAAAATCATGATCTAGAGATTCCGAGGCACAAATTCGTAAACTATTTCTCAAATGTTCAATCGAACCCTGTGTCAGTTTGTTTAGCAATTTCATTATTGAAAAATGCTTGTTCATAAACATGTTTTACCATATGTAGATTTTATTTGAGCAGAATTATTTATTAACTTTAGAAACTTTGATTTATCAAGCGCTTTGTAAAATTCTGTTTAACAGCCTTCTGTGATCATTTTAAAAGTTTCACAATCCATTATTTCCTCGAAAATTAATCATCTCCATTTGTAGTGCAGCTCAATATCATGCAGCTTTATTGTCAGCGATGTATCATAAATAGAAAACCAATTTTCACTGCACCTAGTTTCAAATTCGTTCCTCAAATTCCTTAGAACAGTTATTTGCTCATCAAAGATTAGGTTTGGGAATCACATACTGAATCCATTACAGAGAAACCTAAAAAACTAAATATTTTGCATGTGTATCAATATTTCCACACAGGAATTCTCCATCTCAATCTGGATCAAAATATTTGAAATCCCTGAAAATCCCTGCTGAAGGTTTCGTCCGTATGGTAGTACCATACGTATTGTCCGTTCCCAACATTAGTTGCGCTGACGGTCGTGGCGTGCCACGATGCCACGAATCGTGCTAGTGCCATTAGTGAAGGTCTTGACAACATTGAAGCAAAGGGATTCTGGGGAATACGCCAATAAACTATTTATTTCATTCGGCACTCATATAGATAAGAAGAAACTGTGTTTGCAATATTTATTGCTCTACGTTCCAATTTTATTGATTTAATTTTATTTTCGAAATGATTATAGCTCAAATGATTTACGCGTTTTTGATTTAGATTGTAATATTTACGTATATCCGTTATGTGTTTTCAACTTTAAAACAAAGCATTTGCAACTTGGTTCTAGTATGTCGTTTGTTATTTCTCATCCCGTAATTCAAACTTATATGAAAGAGGAAACTACAATCTGCTTTGAAGCATCAATTGATAATGAATTTTCAAGGAGATTCTATTATTTCGATGCTGTTGGTTAAAGTGAAACTTGTTTAAATGAGAGTGTATACATTCAACGGTAGAAGAATGGATAGCAGGTTCGTCTTGTTAGAATTTTATGAAGATGGTCATGATTATATTCTGAAGCATGTACCTTTTTTGCCGAACACTTGTAACTTGACGCCTTGTTCCCACTTGACGCTTCAGTACGCGCATCCATTTAATGACGAGGCTCTGGTCTTCGGTCCACGCGATATCATCCTTGAGGCACTCCAATGCATAATTTACAACGCACTTTACGCGAAAACAATTTGTGATAAAATAAAACACTCTGGCGGAGGTGATTCGCGCAGTGGACTGTGAATTGACAGATGGGATCTGCTGTATACCATACTCCGTTGTCCTTCCTAAACTCTGAGTTTTTACCTGACGAAGGACCACCACAACGTGGAAGTTCGTGGAACTTATTTGTAGTTGCAAAGATTATTAATGGGGAGGTTGTCACCATCACTTGGAAATGAATAGGGGCAATGATTATATATACATATATATATATATATATATATATATATATATATATATATATATATATATATAATCTATACATAATTAAATTGTTATAAATGTTAAATAATGAATCTATCATGCTGTGTGAAGGCATACTTCATTTATTTCTAATGCAAATGATGAAATTGAATGATGATAAATAGTCTGTGAATAAAAAGATAGTTGTGAGGGATTCATGTGGGAATGAACATATAGTGCTATAAGAAAAGACATAAAAATAACGTGTGGTGTCTGGAAGAGCCGCTGTGCATGCTGATACAGAAGTTAGACCACTTGCAATGGTCCAGACGTAAATTTCTCAGTGCCACCAGAGGCTGAATGGCAACCGCTCCGTAAGTCCGAAAGCCGTGTACGTGACGTATGAAGTGGAATACTCTGACCAAAAGGCTTGTCTGCACAGTCACTGTTTAACCCAAAACATGAACACAGCACCGTTGTGCAATACGCACGAATGAAATTGTTGCTGCCACAATAAACGGATGTTTTGCACATATACACTAGCTTGCGATGTAATTAGTTCACATTTCAGGCGATTGCAATTAGTTCAGTTTAATCTAATTATAATGATTAAAACATGTTGAACTGCGGAAGCAGCAGTTACAAAAAAAAAAAAAAAAAAAAACCGTCCTGCACACGTGCGCATTGAATACCCGACGATGTGAAGCGAGCATGGTATGCCTGATGGTAAACACGGAGGGGCGAATGCCGTGGGCTGTAATTGATTATTGAAAGTAAGATAAGCAGCACATCGTACAATAGATTGAACTGTTGCAGTGACTTTACACACGCGTACATTGCGATGTGGAAAGTAGAAGAATGAGAAGGACCTTGTGCCCCGCGAGGTTTTCTCTGCAACTGATGCAGACGACGCGTTGCCCGGCGAAGCACCTTTGGCGTCCGCGCGTCTTTGATTTGAAGCCAATAGAGGCGTCTGTTACAAATAGAATGAATTGTAATAATTCTTAGCATTTTCAACTGTGGAAATGATTATGCTAGTTTTTGGTTTAAGAATGTTGTGGTGATAATGCTAGGTCATATGACGCAACCGTTGCGTATACTCGTACATGCCACACGGAGCTCGTGCTCGTGTCACTTCGCCGAAAGACTGGCACGGCTGAAATTCTGAAAAAGATCGTGCACAAGGCTGCTTGCGCGTTGCAGTGATAAACCATTTTACAGAAATAATTCGTACTGAACCCTGGCTGTATTGATGTGCGGGTCGAAATAAATGTAACTGATTTTATAAATAGATAGCTTGCACGAACACACTCCGTTTTCATTTGAATTATGAAATTGAATGTCTTTGTTTCCGTCAATTATTCTTTGCTTTCTCTCACCACCGTGAGATCGAGCCACGCAATACATAACATGACATTCAAACAAGTCCTATTGATTACCTACATTTAGTTCCTAAACGTTTTAGGCATGTAGTTTTATTATTTCTCTTCTAGTTAATGAATTATTTCTTTAATAGGCAAATCGGGTACGATGACACTTAATAATTTTATCTTAGCAGTTTACGTTACTGTTTTACTAATAAAGTACCTTAACAGTTGGAGCAAACTAGTAACTTCACCATGAAGAGAATTGATTTGTTTTTGATGCTCTTTAAGTTTTTACCTACCTCAAAACATACCCCTGTAATTTACTCGCTTTACCATGTTATGGAGCTAATCAGGACATTTATTTTGTTATTAGTAGATAAACATAATATATATTCAAGCAGATATTAAATATTATGTTAATTTAAGAAACTGCACTCATTTATCTCCCTTCCGCCGCATTTGAAATCTCATTTAGAGCTAGAAATGCTTGGCAGAACCTCAACAATATAATCCACATGTATGCCTGAGGTAACTGATACCTTCCAAACTCAACAACCTCACATATATTTCATTTATCAAATTAATGGTATACTTATATTTCATTAAACATTTCAGTTTTGAAAGTTTCTGAAGCTGTCACTTACGTCTATAACAAACATTTTTTTGTAGTAGTTCCTGTAAGAGTACTATATTTTGAAACCTAACAACGTGTCATTTTCAATAGAAAGGTCGTAATTTAACATTGACACATACTTGCCCAATAAGTTTACCTCATAAAGTTACATTTAATGTTTCATATGATCAATTTATTGGTGATCTGAATCCAAAAATTGCAAAATTATTTTCTGAAATAATTTGTATTACCTTAAACGGAAATAGTGGATATATAAAGCAGTTTTATGCATTATATACTTGCTTGTGATTACTTTCTTCTAGTCTTTTATCGTTAATATCTACATTTATGTTTGCCAGGGTCTCAGTTTTACCGTTCAACATCCAGCAGTAGTATTGAATTATTACAATATGTTTTTTTCTTTAATACAATCCTCCAATGTAGTTCCGTACCTAGTGAACCCGCAGAGCTCATCCCTAAATATTACTAGATTTTCCCGGAAAGAGTTTACATGATAATTCAAACTTATTTGCATCCAGACTACAAAGGTTATTTTGCGGTATTGAGCTTAAATATTGTGAACTCACTACAACGAAACGCACCTCTCCCACGCCGACCATCGCTTCACGAAGGACAATGGGAGGTTTTAAAAACACTCGTTAACAATTAGTTTTACCAAGATACTAAGAAGATAATGGAAGGAGAGACACATTCCATCTCACCTATCCAGTTCCCCTTGATAAGCTCAAGTTGTGGAAATTCCATCGTTTAGTGAGAGATAGAAAGGGAGGGAGATAGAAAGGGAGGGAAATGTGTTTCACGAGGTGGTTGAATAATGGTGATTATTATGACATTATATATCTGTAAATTATATAAGAAATCATGTACTGTTGTAGCACCTCCTATTATTTTCCATGTCACAAACTTGTAACAAAAATACTCATGTTTTTCACTGAAGCGAGGCGTCAAAAGAGTATCGAGTCAATTTTTGACGTTTACTTTTTGTAGTAGTACAATAAACAAACACAACAACGATTGTAGTATCTTAAAATATGTATCTGCAAGGAATGCCAATTTCAAAATTAGAATACGTCAATTTTTTCATTGTTTTAATGCGTTTTTAAGAAAAGAAAGTGTAAAGCTAGAAACAGAGAGAACATTAGAATAAAAAAATAATATATCTTTAGTACACTAAGTAATCGTGTAAAGAACTTGTCCATTAACAGGAATGCGGAGATGAATTATGATTTTTGTTCTGCGCACATTTTAATGTGAGTGAGGTCATGTAATAAAGATGAAGGACAACGGTTGAGCAGACTGATGAGACATCGAAAAGTACCTGCGGGGGAAACCAAAAAGAAAATGAGCGGGTGATCTGTCGGTTAGCTGCTGCAAGGGGACAGGTGAGTCAAGGGGATAGAGGAAGGACTTATTTCTGAATTGTATTTCATTATTAGTATTGTTCAAAAGTAATATTTTCGGCACTTTTGAGAGATTTAGATCTTTAGGTTGCCATAAAAGTTCAGAAATGCGAAATCAATCCATAATTAAATTGAAGAAGAAAGACAAATAATCTCTCGAGATAAAAATGAAGATACTATTTGATTTTCTGTGTCGTTTAATATCAGCACTTAGCTTTATTAAGAAAGTTACTCTCGCGCAGTACCGGGCCTATAATGTTGCAACGCACAGTTCTGGGTATGGCCGTTCAATATAGTGTACTTTTAATGAAATATGTGCTCATTTCTGTACGTATAGCTTCGTACAGAATTTTGTTTGCACCCACTGCGAACCGGCTTCATCGCTGGCACAAGGCGCGGTTTTGATATAAACTTGCGAGGACTTCCCCACCCAGCTACCTGACAAGTTCTTGAGAAGTTGGCCTGGTCCTCGCCCGCACCTCGCCTTCGCCCCCATCCCGTCTCTCCACCTTCGCCTCACGCCTTCCCCTCCACCCCCTCCACTTCCCCACCACATTCCCCGCCTCCGCGAGCCTGGGCTCTTGTACTCCCCACAATCGACAGCCCCCCTCCATGACGCCCTCGCCACGCCTCGAGCAGACGCCACGCTACGAAGCGGGGATCAGACCGATTAACTGTCGGCTGGTGGACCGGCCACCATCGCTCAGTGGTAGCGCCGTTGCCTCTGCAGCATAGTTCACTGGGAGCTCAAGGGGTTTGAGATCCGCCGGTGACAGATTTTCAACACTATCTGGAGGAGAATTTGCACCAGCGTTTCTTTCGTCAGTTCTAGGTGAATCCGGGAGCAGAATCCTAAAAACTGGCTCACGAATGGCGCGCGATATTTGTTTCATCCTAACCCCCATATCCCCTAGTTTACCCCCAAAACCCTAGCTTGCAAAGGCGTCTGTCAGACCACGCAACTAGTGCCGAAAGCTTCCCCAATCGCCTTCCCCTCACTCCCCTTTTCTCAAACTCTGAGTAACTTCAATGTGTGAATAGCCAATGAAATACACGTATCATTGTGCGCGTGACTATTTCCGGTACGAGCGATTTTAACATTCGTAGTCCAATAGACTACGCCTTTGTAGTTACGTCAGTGGTATTTTTGGAGCTTTATAGACTAATATTGTAAATAATGAACACAAACTCTTTGTCTTGTACCATTTAAGTTTTGTTCTGGACGTTTAAGATTTAGCAAACGTATAATGGGAACATGGCGATCATAACAAAGATCGTGTGTCTCATATTTCTGCGTACTCCTCTCAGAAGCCATATGTGGACAGCACCACGAAAATGTCTGTTGTGAAAAGTAATCAGCCAGACTATGCATTTGTAATAATGAATGGTAAAGGGCGCCTTTGTAATCTAGGGTTAAACTCAGTAACACTTACACGTACGTGCATTTCACGACCACACATCCCGTGACACCAGTCTAGATCATAGGATTTTTCCCACTGGAATGCAATGTCTCTACGAATGTATTAAAATCACTATTTTCAGAGTAGTTATGTTTATTTTTAGTCAGGGTAAATTTTCCGTCAAATAGTGTACATGCTCAACTCAATTTGCATGCACTGAAGATTCACCTCTAAAGAGTACCTAATTAACAAATTGTTTGTGTTGAAAGAGATGTTTCAATTCACTTGTTGAAGAAAGAAAATATTTCTACCATTGGCTGTAGTGAGCCAATTTTGTGAATTATGTGTACATATGGAATCTGAGAACTGAAAGGTTCGGTAGAACAAGGTGCCATTCCACACTTTTGGTGAAATTGAGATATTCTCATTATACAAATCCAACACGCTACGTTCATACCTTACCGGCTGTTAAACCTGAAGTCTGGTTGTAGCGTTTACCTAAATGCTTTCTCAGCCAGCCAGCCAGGCCAGCATTGGAACGAAACGGGTTACAATTGTGATTAGGTGACTACCAAACAAGGCAACGTACACGCCAAGGATCCGAACTCGCGACCTTCAAACCAATTCACTGATGGAGCTACTGTGTTTGGGCTACCTATTTAGCGAGACATGACTTTAACCCCTACTTTTCAATTCTTGCAGGGCGCTATAACCATTGTGATACTAACAGCTACTATTTAAGAGATTAACTGGTTACTTCAACATTTGATATAAAACCTTTTAAATTAAAACTTGTTTATCATTTCTTTAACAAAGTTTCTGGTCACATTGTTTCAGACCTACATTCATATTTCTGCAATATCAATAATCAATATATGTTTATAAATACCTATCATCAAATCCCACAAACACAGACTAATTCTTTTCTCTTAATTCTTATTTGTTAATTTATCATAATAATTCAGTTTTTATGTAACATAGAAATCAATTACATTTTGTAATTGGTAATCATATTAAAACATTAAAAATACATTTTATTTCTAATGTGCCAATTATAAACAGAATGGAAGACTCACCATTGTTCCTAGGTATTACCCATTATGTTAATTATACAGTACAACTATTTCTTTCTTGTTTCACTTGTAGTTCAAGAGAATTTTGTATTATTCTTCAATATATATCCTTTAATATTTTCTTATAAATTGAAATCGCTTCCATAAGAGTCATATTTCATAGATTCTGACTTGAGTGGGGACTGTGCTGGTGAAGATCGGAGGGCTGCCATCCCTGCCCGCCTAGCGTGGTCTTCTGCCACCTGGAAGGGGGGGGCAAGGGCGTGCGTCGCCGGCACTTCGGCGGCGCGGGCCGCTCGTCGCTTGTCAGTTATCATTAAGAGCGCGCGTCATACATCACGGCCCCCTACGAGGGCCCCGCATTAGCCGCTGAATGCGTGAGCCCCGCGCGGCCCCCGCAGCCTTTCCCCCGCCACCTCCTCCTCCTCCT
>BOPP01000425.1:85979-126321 GCA_017312745.1 Gryllus bimaculatus
CCTCTAGGTGACACCGTCTTAACCTGAGAATACTAATCATTATATCCTAGCGGATTCCGTTTGAGCAAAATGTACTCGCACTTCCTACACGTTTAAATCCTAGGGAACTTTGGTTAATGCGTTCTCTGATTAAGTTTCTTGTTTGGTTGTAAGGAATATTAGCAGCTAATATATGTGAAATGAAATTCAAAGATCCGTTTTTGAACTATTTACATTTATGAGACGCTTATTCACCTAGGGACGTGATCGGAGCACCACTCATAAATGACGGAACTTTAAATACACAAAACGAAGATATCTAAGGAAAATAATGTGAAAAATGTATAAGAAACAGTTTATTTTGTGTTCACTACAAATACTGTGAACATGAAGGACAAAAGGTGATAGTGTAGTTTAACATTAACCCAATCTACAATAGTTTTCTCGTAACTTTTGGACGTGAATCTTGTGAGATTTCTTTGTTGTCAAGAAAATAGTGTATAATTGATATCACGCAAGTAATTTTACTTTAACTCTGGGATACAAATTCGCTAGTAGTGCAAAAAATCAGCTAATTTTCTTGGTACAATAGGACCAAAGTTTTTTCTTCTCCTCTAGACTGTTAATGCGTTTGCAATTATAGCAAATTTCTTGAAAAATTGTTCATCACTTATATGGTCACAGGACAAAATGTTTTATTTCTTTCCTTGGAAAATATTGCTATAACTCTCTCAGACCTACCGTGAGGGGTTACCCGGGAAATACCCTAAGAGGAGTAAACTTTTCTCACTGTCTCTCCGAAATTCACCACTAAAACTAACCAAATGACTTTCGGTCAAGCTTACCTGAAACAGGTACATCGCAAACTGACTTAAAATCACTTCGCTAGCGGTCAGATCGCCTCGAGAGTACAACAACAAAAGGTTAGGGAGAGGTTAAAATGCACACATGGTTAGTTTTCTCGGATTGAAATAACACTGACATGGTCGACAAAGAGTTTTGCGTGCTCCATTGAAGCAGAGAGCACAGCAGAGGAAGCATTGCCACTCAATTAGAGAATGAATTAGTTCTGCTACTAGCGGAGTAACCAGCAAACTAGGATACACTACATAGAGTGACTGAAGTGCCTCCATCTTTGCCGAAAATAGCAGCCATGTTTTCTGCAGTCAAAGCAGCGCCTGTTTGAGGAACAGAGTATTCTACGAGTTCGTTTGGCGATGGTTACGCGTTTGGCCGGGTGGGCGCGCGCTGCGCGTAATATAAATCCTCTTATTGTGAGTCCTCACGTCCAGAAACCAATCGTTTAAAAACGAAATCACAATATGTAAGGAGAACGAAATGAGAAACTTTAAAAATACGTCGATCCCTGCTTCAGTTATTGTCATAAGAATGGAAGCTTTGGTCGTTAGCATAACGCCTGAAACGCTATTGCAATGAATGTTGTTGTAATTAGAAGCAATCATCACAAACAAAGCGGAAAAATTGAAAAAGAATAAAATTGTGGGTTGATGAATGACAAATGATATAGGTATGGGTTAAATTTGTACAGTTATAGACCAAAAACACGGGAAACATTGTGAATATTATTGTTCTAACCAGTAATATAATTTAAATACAGATAAACGAAAATACAATATAGAAATAAGATCTGATACAAACATCACGTTGTTACACACGCCACCATCAGACACCCCTCATGTTCTGATGGCAAAGAACATGGCGGCCCCTAGTTTGGCAAGAGTCCACCAAAAGCTCTGAAACAATAGGGTCAGCCACTTTATGTGATGAGGAGTGTTCATGCAAATAACATTAAATCGGATTTTTCTGAAATTCCAAAAAAATGACTGTTGGCAAGTTATCGCATTTTCAAACAATGTAATATGCTGTACTGCTTACCAGTATAGTTACACTAGTCTATATACTACTATCCAATCCTACTATAATATACTACTATCCGATCAGATATTTATAATTATGACGATATTTCAGGTTAAAATTTTGAAATGTTGGCTTTTGTCCGAAGCACCTGTGGTCATGTGTGCCTTTGAATAAAATAGATCTTGTATTATCGTCACATTTGGTTGGAATAAATTATTTTAATACAGTGAATATGCAAGTATTTTATTTTTCCTCACAGACTAAACTACTACAACAATCTTTAAAGCTAATATGACTATTTTTTGGTCAGTAAGGAAATTAGTCAATGGACCTGGCAACATAAGATCTTTTGTAAATGGCATACCCTTTTCAAGTGTCACCTGTTGAAGGATAAAATGTACCATATTTATAAATGAACACCCACGTTTCCAAAGAGTCAAATATTGCCGTTCATTAAATTTGACTTTATGAATCTTCTGTTCTTTTATTGTTTTCTGAATAATGATTCGCGTCCAACTTCTGATGTTCTGTACGGTCTTGCAGATACCATGCAAAGTTTTTGTGTCATTGAGATCCCAATCTTCTACTAACTAAAATAGGACGCTGTTGTGAAGATTTCACAGATGTAAGAAACCAGGCGCCACGAGAAGTCACGTGATCGTGAATCTTGAAATATTGGTTACATGGATATGTTCCTTATTGCTATAAATTTTATTTATTACATTATTATATTTAATTATTTTAAATACATTAATTTCTCACTTTTACATTTCTCTACTCTCATATATTATTTATCCTCTTCTTCTTATTCTCGTCCTAGCCAAGGTGATGTTTGCAATACATGTCAAAGGTTGGAAACGACGTCTAGAGTAGATTTATAGTCTAGATTTAAAAACAATATGAATTTAGGAAATACTGTTTAGATTCAGTACAATAGCATATCATATTTATAAACGTGGTTCTTTAAATTGACATAAAAGATTTTCATTTAAATTGAAATTTAAAAAAAGTGGTATTAGTATTTTGGTTTTTGAACGCTAATATTAATTCTGATATTATTTCATACTGATATTATTTTGTTTTAAATTAACTGAACGGAAAGTGACTCCGTGGCTCATTGTATTGTTAAAACGCTATATCACGTCCAAATAGTTTTTTGAAAAATGACGTATTGTTTTTGTTGTTGATTTTCTTTATGTTATTGTACGTCTCATTTCGGTAAACCTATGCATGAAAATTACAGAAAACATGTACCTAAATATGTGATCCCACTTGACTACAAACCGACATGAAAAAATAATAAAATTACTCTGTTAAAAATTATCATTCATTGCCCAATAATTCTATGTGGAAACCATGTGAGAATCAATAACAGTCAAGAGTAAAATTAAACTTTTCCCTCACCAACTTTGTAAAAAATGTCTTTGCCTCATCAGTTCATTGCTTTACCAACAAATATTCCATCATACTGATGGACGTTGAATAGCATAACCGTTTTCTAGATAATATAAAGAAAGTAGATTTTACTACGAAAATCATGAACATTGGCCACATCGAAAGAAATGTAACAAACGAAGAGCACTATAAATCTGTTCGATAATAATATTAATTGATTATATACATACCTGGGATTCTTACGAAGAAAAACAGAAACAAGACCAGAGTAATTGTTAAAAAATTGCCACTTTGTTGTGACAAGGATTATTAATAGTCGGAAAAGGCTATAGTTCAAATTAATTTATGCTGTCGTTATTCAGGAAAGTGAGATAAACTTGATATGTTTATGTTTACATTTGATATTGAATGAAATATTAATAACACTTATATAAAATAAAGTAATTGTGTTATACAGTATACGTATATAAATTTACGCACTTAGAGCAGCACCATGTTCAGATGTCAAGCATTTGATGATATTAGTACTGGATTTGGATTGAGATTTGCGCTCAAAAGACTAAGAAAAACAAATTATTCAGAATAAAATGTGCATTCTTTACTGTGCTTCCCGGTGCATTTCACGCCGCATCATAAATAGGTGTTACAATGCATATGAGGTAATTAATACACTTTATTACAACTACTGCCTTGGAGTGTCCGCAGTTATTAAACAAAATTCCGAATATTTGTTAAGTTTCATATTTTGAATTCCTTTTCGAACATTTAAGTGCTTCAAATGACTTGTAATGACGTTTTTTTAAAAACTCAATAGTTTTTGTGGAAAGAAGTTCAACTTTTGAATTTACAATAGCGCTTAAGCGTCATTTTCTTAAAAACGGCTCCAACCTTTTCAAAGGAAATTGCAAAATAATATTTCCGTCCTACCATTAGGAAACCCAAAACTTAAGAAAAGTTAAAAAAATATACTTTGGGTGGAGATAGATGGCAGCTGGCAAGAATATGTAGCAAGAGTGTGGAGCAAGCCGAGAACAAAGGAAATAGAAAACCAATACAAGAAAGTCTCTGCCATTCTGTACCATCACTAGTTTCCTAGTATATTATTGCTTGCTATTGGCTCCAACAGGAAAGTTTACGAGCACTGAATTACCTACCAGAATAGAGATTAGTGATTTCGAGGGAAATATTAAAACATTTGAACCATGCTACATGTTTTTGAAGCAGGAAAATAGAAAGGATATAATGAGAAGTAAATATCATACGACAAACATAATCAAGGTAACATGTACTTGTTAATTAGCAAATAAGTAAATAAAAATCACCTGAATATATGATAAATAAATCAGATAAAAATAAACTCTTGAATGAACCAAGAGCGTTACACAGTTCTAATGGTCACAGATGACAAAAATCCTCAGGCCAAAGGCCCTCGGACTTGCCTCGGTCGTTGCTCGATCATTATAATTCTTAAAACGGCCTTGGTGCATATATTAAAGTTAAACAATACTCGTATATTCACATTAAAATATTATTTTCTCACTTGTCAGTTGTTGAGCTAATTTACTTTTATTGTACGAACTCCTTCTGTTTCCACCTTCTCATTTTCCTCTTCTCAATAACTCTGTTCACAACTTCTTCTTTGCTCAAATGTTCCTCTTTCTTTTTCCATGTTTTTAAAATGCGGTATCCAAGAAAGAATGTAAATTCGTAGTTTTTAATCTCTTTCCCATTTTAATACTCTGAAAATTTAACACAAAATACTTGACTATACACACTTCATTAAACATTTTGTAATGGAGAGGCTTCCATTTCACTGATTGCGCGGTCATGGCGTCGGAAACGTCCTCGTTTTTCACATTGATATTTTTAATCAAGGTTTGAAATTTTGTGACCACTGTCAGAAATTGCCAATTAAAATCAATATACAAATTCAAATGAACTGTAAAATATTTTCTTAAGTACTGAAGATTATGTCTAATTAAAGGCAAAGTTAAATATCTAAAGCGAAACTGTATTTATATTATAACTGAAACATTAATACGTATTTCATTGTTCAGATCAAGAAGTTATATTATTTCTGAAAAAACCTACTAAAAACTTATCATTCTTATTTACACGTGTCTAATATTTTAGACTAAAGCATACATTTCATAAATTGAAGTTCCGTTGGCTTTACTGATGTTGAGATCAATCTCCCGTAAGCGTATTAACATTACAGTTTTAGATAATTATAAAAACCTTATAAACCTTATATAGCAAAGCATTGAGGATAATAGAAACGTACCGGAAAGAAAAAAAACCATGCCTGTTGTATCCAGAGAATTAGCATCCCCTTATACTAATATTTATCGAGTGAAGTGGTTCTGGGTGAAGCGCGCTGACTTCGAATTTGAAACGTTGAATGCCAGTGCCGGCCATTCTGACAGGGGCTTTCGTTGTTTCTCTCGGTCATCCAGGAGAAGGCTGGAATGGTTCTACCGAAACGCCATGACCGCGAAACCAGCATCGCTAGCCGATTTCGTTAACTATGTGAAGTCACGAAGGTTAGGGGAATTCGAAACATCGCTGGTCCGTTGTGGGGTGACGAACCAGAAGGCCCGGGGTCTAACGGCGCCGAGGCCAATTTCCCTTTACGGGCCATATAGTGGCCAAATACAAATACAAAATCTAATATCTTCCGCGAGGCCATATACACCATTCCTTTCACTGCGGTTGCGGTGTCCCGCGTTGACTCCCAGGTGCGGTTCCCCGGCGACGAGAGCGCTTTTCTTCGCCGAGAATCGACCCTGCGTCCCGTCGCCCGCGCGGCCCTCGGCTGCCTCTGACGTCAGCAGTGACGTCACGCGCGAGCACGGGGCGTGCGGCGCGGGCAGGGCGCGCAGATTGATCCGGGAGGCGAAGGGCAGGCCGGGGAGGGAGGCAGGGGAACGGGAGCGGTGGGATGCAAAAAGGACAAGGATTCCAAGGAGTGCGGTGGCGATGACGCGAAGGTGGCTGAGACGAGGAGTCCGTGACGAGAAGATGGCGCGGGCGAGATGAGGGGATCAAGAAAGGCAGTGAAGAGAGAGATGGAGATGGCGGTGGGTGACAGGGAGGTAGCTAGGAGAGAGAGAGAGAGAGGTAATGCGGTGGGAGGGAGAGAGGAGACGTGGCGGGGATATGGAGGAAGGAGGCAAGGAGGGCAAGGGAGGAGTTGGAGAGCGAGGGAGGTGGCACGGAGAGAAAAGGAGATGGCGGGAAGAGAGGGAGTGGGGAGGGGGTGGAGAATGGTGAGAGAGAGGGAGGTGGAGAGGGCGGTGTCGTGGAGAGAGGGAGCTGGAAGGGATAAAGAAGGAGGTGGAAAGAGAGAGAGGGGAATATGGCGGGGGGATAGGGGGAGGAGGCGAAGGATTATAGCGGGAAGCGGAAGGTGGCAAGATACAGAGAGACAATGCGGAGGGGTCGCACGTGGTGGGATGAGGGGGGTAGAAGGTTGCGGGGAGGGTAACTGTTGGGTGAGGAGGTGCGTAGGGCGCAAGCTTTGCTCCCCCCCCTCCCCCGCGAGCCCTAACCCGGGGGCTTCCCACCGCCTCGACGAGCCGCGGGAGCTGAGACGCCGGCGCCGGCGCCGAAGGCAGCCTGGCTCCGGTGACAATAGACAAGTCGACAACCTATTCTGTGCAGAGTGCAAAGGTCAAGGTTAGCGCAGATCTCTGGAGTGAAGGCCGGATTCAAGGTCCCGGGTTTATTGCTGGCTCGAGACAATGCTTCGGGCCATGCAAATTCCCAGTATGAATTTCTTTACACCGGAAATCGAGACTTCCTCTTTGAACAAAATGTTTTATGGAAGTTTTGATTATGTGTTTTACTAAAGTGAATGGCAAGTGTAAATCGTATTTGACGCTAGGAGTTCATTCAATAATATAATTCAATATTATAATCGTATCGTTTCTACATGATGTTCAATATTTGTCAATTTTGTTTTCTGAAGATGAATCTAGCTTTTTTATCTTGGACACAGTGCTTGATAATTTATTAAAACTTTAATCAGGGATATGTTTTAACAATAATATGAAATTTGTTCAAG
The DNA here is from genome assembly GCA_017312745.1 of Gryllus bimaculatus. NCBI lineage: Eukaryota > Metazoa > Arthropoda > Insecta > Orthoptera > Gryllidae > Gryllus > Gryllus bimaculatus. The sequence goes on from BOPP01000425.1 coordinate 93,298, forward strand.
CTAATGCAAAATGAATATATATTTTGATTTTTGATTAATTGTAGAAAAGGGGGTTTCTTTAACAATATTCGTAAAATTCTTTAATTCCACTTTAATTGCATTTTTAATTTCAATGTTGGCTGTTGTTCCATGCATCAGGAAACACTATTGTCTAATTACATTTCATTTCAGTTTAAATACCTTCGTTAAGAATATATAAAACCAAATAGGGAAAAATGAAAGTAATAATTTGTGTGGATTTTGAAAGTATGCTAGCTAAAATATACAGTACGAAAATTAAAAACATTTCATTTGTTTTCACGCAGGACACTTTCAAAAAATGACTTTCTTATTACTTTATTAAATCTTAAATTTGTGTGATCTGTTTCAAAATATATGGACGTACATATAAGATTCAATAAAGGCAGTTATTTTTGTTCTAGAGCATGATGTGTAGTGGCTTGTCTGCAACATTTCGTAGAAATGAGATTTATGAGAGAAAAGGTTCCAATATCAAACAAAGACAAACAAAGTCCATCCTCACGTGCGCTATTGTATGTGCGTAACGCCTGCGCTCTTTCCTCTGTGGACTTTTCAATGTGTTCCTTTCTTTTCTAGCCAACACAATTTGTAGTACTGTTGCCAGTTTGCTGGCGTCTTGTCAACGTATCGCAAAAGGCTCCGAAACATTCCTGAACAATCTGTTGCAACAATCTTCTCCAGCCTACAAAGGTATCTGTACTTCATGTGCCTTAATGCATTTCTTTCGTTCTACGTGCAATTCCGTCAATGGGTGCACGTCTAGTGACATTCGGCATAGCCTGTAACACTTCTCAATTACATTTTCCGAAGAGACTCCCTTTTGATATGTTAGTAATTGGCTGTTTGCAAAGATGCAGTTTCATTCAATTTCAATAAAACATTCATTCACCGTTACTAGTTAGGCACAAATTAACGAATGTAAATGATCACTTCATTTGCGTGTCACGGAATACCATATCTGAATAAAATGAGATATTTGATGAAAAACGATCATACACTCAGTAAACTTTGTACTAATTTGTTTTTAATGTTTGGTCACTATTCATTTCATGGCACTCTTTGGAAGTGTTAGCCATTACCCTGAGAGCTGCAAACTTCCATTTTGTATTAGTGGTCTGTGCGCAACTCCTGCAACGCCTCTATAAACCTCACTTTTCTCCCAAGTCAGTGGTTGGGCAAAAGATAAACGTAGTATTATTACCTTTGTATTTCTGACGTATAATTATTGTACCCATCAACGGACTTAACAATTCAAGAATAAACACTCAATATTCAGTGTGAGAATGATATTGAATACGTTATCATTACTTGAAAATTATAATGAAGATCAATATTTTACACTATTAAATCATTCTTACATATAATTAGTAGTTTTGTTTCTGCTTTTTTCGTGCATGATTCTTCATAGCACTCTTATCTGAATGGGCTGACCAGCTTTTGCGATTAAGATATTCTGTTACTTTTCAAGTGCAAGCGTGAACTTGAAAAAACTGATCTAAAAAAATGCAATTTAGAATTTCTCGCGTTTCTTTTGTTAAAGAGTACTTCACGTGATAGATAGAGTAGAATTGATTTTGCAGTATATAATATTGAATTAGTAGAATTGATTTTGCAGTATTATAATATTACATATTCGTTACAAATACTACGAGATATTATATGCTAATAAAGCACAACAATATTTCTTCATAAAATGATCTGTGAAAATATTGCGTGGACATGTGTACTAAGGCCTTTCAAGAGGAACGAGATGGTGTTTTTCAAGTAATGAGAAAAATGTAAATAGTGTAAAACTTACAATTCAATTATTAAAAATTACGTAACCGCTACAAATATTCCCTATACATTTGATCACCTAAGAGTGACACTGGGCATGTTTCGTCACGATTAGTCCATGGCTTGAACCTAGATTGTCCTAAATTATTTTAATGGCCGATGCGTTTAATACGCAATGAGTTTTTTGTTTATAATTTGGCAATAATATTTCTTTATCTTCGTTAACTGCATAATTACTTTTTATATCGAAATTTATGTTGTTCAATATCCGATTCCATTACTATTACTTTCTTGCTTAGAAGCGTGTTCTCTTTCACCAACACCTCCGTTTTCACACATCTTCTCATTGTTTCACTTAGGCTTAGAGATCGTCCCGGCTGGAGCGGTGTGGGAGATCCCTGGTTTGGACAACGCTGCCAGTCGACGGTAGGTCGGCGCCGGATCTCGCCATACCGCTTCCTCCCGCGAAAAAACATGCACTACACTCATGGGACCAATTACTTCTGTAGTTGATTCGCCCGGAACAACTAACAAATAATCAACCAACAGAAGCATTTGATCTCCCACCAGGGGAACAAGCTCTAAGCTCTCAACCGGTCTCTCGGCATGTGTGGTCGTTTAGTGCCTGTTAGTGTAAGTGTGTGTAAAGGGTGATGATTTGACAAGTTAGACAAAGGAGAGATCGTGCGTGGCCCGTGGCCAATTTGTTGTGGTAGTGCTTCGGCATTCGCCTGGTGTTGACTGGAGAAACTACGGAACGCTACCGATCAGTGTAACCGGCCTCCAGAATTCTCCTGCAGACAGTCACCGAATTCGACTTCGCTGACAAGCTAGTGGCGAAAAACTTGCCACTGTTCTCTGGTTATTCCGCGTGTTGCCGTCTGGTTATACTGCATTGGATTTTCAATACCTTCTGCAGATGTTCCTGGTCACGACTCTCGATCCTCCACCGATATTCATATCCGTGTACTTTTTTCCTACTTCGTTTCCACCTCCTCCTATTTTCTTAGCGCCTGCTTGTCTTCTCGTCTGTTTTGCAAATATTTTCTTCCCTGATATTGCGCCGTGTGTTTCCAATAGCTCCGCTGCATTCCGTTGCCTGGTCACGCCGCCAACCGCCGGCGCCGCGCGCTTCGCAGCCGCAATCAGCGCGGCCGGGCGCCCGCGCGCTTTGAGCAATCAGACGCTGACGACCCTCCGGGGCGCGGCTGCAGGTGGGCGAGGGCCGGCAGGCTGGGCGCAGACGGCGACGCGCGCGGCCGCGAGCCGCGATTGATCGGAGCCCGGCCCGCGCGCCGGCGGACGTGCGGCACGCGCAGCCACGGGGGGGGGAGGGCAGGGACGCGCGGTGGCGCTGCTGGATAGTCGGGGGTCGCGACCATGCTATTCGAGACCGTCTCCAAAGGGACGAGTACTTACTGGAACATGAAAGTTTCGCTTTTTCAACACCGACCTGGAAACCTACAGAAAGATCTATTCGCACTAGCATGAAAAAAACCTAATACGTACCATCCCGGGAACGGAAAAATACATAGTATGTTCTTGTGATTGTTGGGAGTTTAAATAGATAAAAATATTCACACTTTAATTTCACAGAATATGTGGTACGTGGTCTTTAATTCATCGAAAATTAAATGGGAAACAATGGTAATTGGGAAATTAACATGATTTATCAAAATATGCTAATCTAAATATCCCAAAGGTTCAGTAGTTTCAATTACGAGTTAATAACCCGATAACGAAATTATTTTGTAAATAAAAGTTTCATTATAACATTGAGAATGTTATATTTAAAATCTTGTTGTTGCATTACTCAATCTTGAAAGCAAAAGTGATAACCGAATAACGTTTATGTTGTCTTGACATTGTGCATTTTGTTAGAACACATACATTAAGTCTGGTAATAACCTTGCATTTGTAATTATGTTACTAAACATTTCTAGCAGGGAATGAAATGCATTACTAGTAGTTCAATGTTTTTTATATGTGTACACGCAATGTTACAGTGTTTTGTCTGTTGGGATGCCCGCAGGATAAGCTCTAATTGCTTTTTGTGAACTCTGCGCTCTCGTGTTGTCCGTCTATATTTAATTTTCAATTATGCAGAACTCAACTTGCACTCGTTGCATTAGTTGTTATGCTGTTCAAAGATTATTTCATTAATTTTCACGAGCTGATCTATTATTCGGACGTTATTACACACTCATTTACTGTAAAATCATTTCAATTATTTGTTGTTATTAATTCCAGTAGTCTCAAAATTGCTTCTTCTTTTATATTGCTTCTCTGTTGTGATTATGTTATGTTGCGTTATGATATAAAGTCCTTAAGATTTTTTCAGAAAAAAACAAGTAAAGAATCGTTTATTGACTCCTTAAAATGAATATTAATGAACTTGAACTCTTTCTTCATAGATGATTTACATTATCTCAAATGAGTGTAATTACTAAACGAAAGCGAGAATTTTGGCCAGTTCGCTGTATTGTAGAATACGGTTGAACTTATTTATATAACGAATTTCACTTTGAGACTTTTACAGAAACTTTTGTTTTATTTAGGAGGATTAGTAATATGATCAGTGTTTTAATTTGTTCTTTAGAAATACGGGAAAATATGTGAGAATGAAGAGGTTTGAAAAAAATTAATGTATGTGTAAGTCAATTGTGCAGTAGATGTAATTGAGGTGAATCCCTGTGAAGGTCATGTGAGCAGTAACGGTGAAGGAAGGTGGCTGTAGAATTTGTAGTAATACCGAGAGGGCAAAAAAGAGATCTTAACAATGGAAAAGTATTACAAATGAATTTGATTGAAGAAATCCCACAATAAGAGTCTGACAAAGCAGAGTGAAATGAAAGTTAAGACACGAAAAAACACTGTTATTTTAGAATTGGAAGGAAAGAATCGTTACGTATCCATGAACATTACGCATCCAGAAGATTAGTATGCAATTCTGTCAATATATAGAACCGAAATCACCACTGAATAAAACTCATTGAATCCCCGTGCATCCTTCCGGTACCTCCGAGTCTCCACCGGCGCTGCCTCGTCGACTCGAACAGCAACTACAACGCTGCAACCACTGAGTGTCCGCTAGGCCAGATCAAAGAGGACACCACCGCCTCTCACACGCCATTAGTCGACCAAATCCCCTGCCCGCCCGCCCGCCATGGCGCGCGCCCGCACAGAGCAGGCGACCGCAGACCGCGGGCGTTCGGGCCTAGCGGGCGGGCGGGCGATCGCCCGGCCCGGCGCGGGGCAACGGGCGACAACCGCAAGACAACAAGCCCGGCGCGCTTCGGATTAGCAGTTGACGTTGGCGGCTTAAAAGGGCGGGCGCCCTGCGACCAGCGTGCGAGGGTGCGCGGGCCCAGGGGGCGGGCGTTAGTGACGGGGTGCCAATTGGGATGGACGGCGATTGGTAGGGAAGCCGAATGGCACTGGAGAAGCAGGTGTATGAGGACGAAGGATGCTTGAAGAAGGGAATACTTCTGGAGAAGAGGTGAATGGTTTTGGAGGACGACATTGGAGACGATCAAAGGGTACTATATACCAGTGAGTTGGACAGCGGAAGTCAAGGGAAGGCACTGAATTAGAAGAGATGCTGAAGACGGCTTATGGCTCTGGAGAAGATGTATGAGGATGCTTGAATATGAGCATATTTCTGTAGAAGGAGGTGAATGTTTTTCGATAGGGGACAGCCCGAGAATGTGGATGTGTATGAAGGATGACGTCTCAGGAGAGGAATGTTTCTGAAGAGAGTTAACTGAAGTTTGTTACTCGTGAACTGAAGAGAGTTAGTCTGAGGACACTTGGTGAGATGGATAATTCTGAGAAAGAACGTACGAGTCGGTATTTATTTCTCGAAAATGACGCTCCTTGAAGAGAATGCAATTGTAGCAGGATAACGCTCGTGAAGGTGAATATTTTTCGAGGACGATACTGAACGAGTTGTATAACTCGGAGGTGAGTGGTGTTGCGGGCTCAAAAAGATGCTGAAAGGTTTTCGGTTGGTGCTATCGCATTGATTTGATGAATGTCTATGCCACCTCGAACGAGTGATGAAAGGCGCGCATGCATCGGGTTGTACTGGGAAGTGTTCCGATTGCTCCCTAGCGAAGAACACTTCTCAAGAGAGCAGGAGCACCACTGCAGGAAGCAGAAGTTTCTGGGGAATGCGGTTCACGCTTGCTACATGTATATGAAGAAGAATGCTCTTACTTGAAATGGTGGATAGTTTTATGAGGGCGGGTATAGAGCATTAGGTGATAGTGCTGAAGATGGTTGGTGACCCGGCGACATTACGCACAGGGACGATGGTGTTCGAAACTGCTTTCGAAGAGTAGTTTTCCTTGGTTTCTTCGATCTACACCAGGAGAATGCCATGATGTACCCTAAAAACCGGGCTACTGGCAATGCACTGCATTTCCTCCCTGTTCCGTGTCCTATCTTCACCCTCACACACACACACACACACACACACACACACTTACACTTACATGCGTTTCAATACCACACGTGCCTGGAGACGGTCGGGAGGTTAGAGCTTGTCGCCGTGGGGGCGGTGCTCAGCTGGTAGAAAGATACCTACTTGGGGAAAACCTTTCAAGCCGGCGTAAATGTCTAGCCATACAGTGGGGCACGATCATCGTCTCCTCCACGATAAAAACATACACTACACTCAACAATTATTATCTTAACAGTTGATGTGCCTCGAACAACTATCAATCAACCAGTGAGGCTGTCCGATAAATGCAATAAGCGAACGCCGCCTCGAGAGAGGCGTTTGGCGCCGGTGGAAGCGATTTATGTCGAAGGGAATACACTAATGAGTTTTTCCTGGAGTAGATGAGTACTTCTCGAGAAGAGTCGGAGAGCGTGTTATGTTGAAGGCGAACCTTGATTTCGAGTACCATAATGGAACTGGCGCAGGTAGATGGAACAGGGGAAGGCGGATGATAACTGGGAGTGAGACATTTAAAAATTGATGTTGCTGGAGGAAAATAACTCTGCAGTAAATTCCAATAAAGAATGCGGATGGATATTCAGGAAGATTTTAGAGAATAAATACGATAATGCAACAATAGGATATAAATGGAATTCTATAAATGATCTGTATTACTAGTTTTCCGCGTGTACAGGAATTTGTGCAAAAAACTGCTCAACCTCCGTCCATTTGAGATGTGTCTAAGGTTATGTTAGATAGCCATGATCTCGCATAGAAGTAAAAAGAAAATGTTTCGTTTTTGACAGAAAAATGAAAAATATTTGGCTGTGTTATTTTTCTACTGCGCGTACCAACTGTGATGTGGGTGCATCACTGCTAATAACACGTCATGCAGCAGTGAAGGACATATGCCGCCCGCCATTAACCATTTGTTATTTGGATTCACTGGTATTTGTTTGTGATACGAGTACATTTTTTATAACCATATTTTATGTTCTTGGTATGTGAAGAACTGTTCTACTGCAGTTCTATACTTGAGTATTTTAATTTTTTGAATTTGAAAACATATGTCCTATTTTTTGAAGAAACGGTTGAGTAGTTTTCTTCAGAAGTTTTAATTAAATATTTCAAATAAAACTTTGATAGAAATTTTGAGTGAAAATATAAAATTCGGAACAAGGGCTTTGTAATTTTTGGACAACCATCTCTTAAAATAAGGTCAAACTGCCACAGCTCTCAAAAGTAACTTGACCCTTTCGGATGGGTTCTTGTATTTCAGATAGTTTTTAATATAACTCTAGTGATAAAACCATGCAAATAGTTTGACACAGAAACATTAACTCAAGAGAAAGTTCTAAAGCACGATTTATATTTTACGAATGTAACATCAAAAATCGAGTAAACTCGTTTCTTCCGAGAACCAACATTTGGGATCGCTTTCCTTTGTTTAATCAAGACTTATCATCCACTAGAAAGCCACTCTCCCTATCGCCCAGTGGACCAAGTACCGCGAACAAGATTCGCAGGTCCTGTGAGGCAAGATCAAAGCAGTTGCCTTGCGCAATGACAAATAGCTGCGGTGACGATCGCTCTGGCGCCACTAAACGCAGGCAGGTAATTAAGGCGGCGCGGCTTTCATTTGCTGCTCATTTATTTATTGAGTGCGGCTTCCGGTGATTGGCTCTCGCCAATAGATCGACCTCTCGCAGTCCTTTGAACCTTCTGCTTCCCTTCCCTGCCCTTCCCTGCCCTTCCCCGCTATCCCCGAAACTATTCGTTTGATTGGAGTATGGCTTGCACCTTTCAATTTTAGGTCATAGGTTCTACATATAGAGAGAATTTCAGAAGAAAGCGCGTAAATTAATACTCCAAATTTGTCACGAAATGGTGGGGTATTTGTACTTAATCAGTTATGGATGCGTTTAGTTTCTAGTCTATCTCCAAAGCTATTCCTTTGATTCGAGTCTCGTTTTGCACCTATCAATTTCTCGTAAAGAGCTCTACCTTTACACAGAATTTCAGAAGAAAGCATAAAAAAATATTTTTCCAAATTTGTCACGTAATAAGGGGGTATTTTGTACTTAATCAGTTATGGATCTGTTGTTTTTTTTTCATTTCTATATCCGAAACTGTTTGCTGGAGTCTGGATTGCACCTCTTAATTTCTCGTAAATTGTTCTAATTGCACACAGAATTTCAGAAGGAAGCGCAAAAATTAATTATTTTTCAAACTTGTCACGTAATGGGGGGTATTTTGTACTCGGTCAGTTATGGATTTGTTTAGTTTCTCGTCTATCCCCGAAATTATTCCATTAATTAGAGTCTGGTTTGCACCTTAAAATTTCTCGTCAAATGTTCTACCTATACACAGAACATCAGAAGGAAGCGCAAAATTTAATATTTTTTCAAATTTGTGACGTGATGGGGGGGGGTATTTAGTACTCGATCAGTTATGGATTTGTTTATTTTCTCGTTTATTTCCGAAACTATTTTGATTGACTGGAATCTGAATTGGAATCTTTCCATTTCTTGTAACGTATTCTACATATACACAAAATTTCAGAAGAAAGCGAAAAAATTAAAATTTTTCCTACATTGTTACGTAATTGAGGGTATTTTAAACTCGATCAGTTATGGATCCGTTTTATTTCTCGTCTACCTTCAAAACTATTCGTTTGACTAGAGTCTGGTTTGCACCTCTTAATTTCTCGTACAAACTTCTACCTATACACAGAAGATCAGAAACCAGCGCCAAAAATAATATTTTTCCAAATTTGTCACGTAAAGAAGTGGTATCTTGTACTCGTTGTGATGGATCTGTTTTAATTCTCGTCTATCACCCAACTATTTTTTTGATTCGTGTCTGCTTTGCACCTTTCAATTTCTCGTAATGTTTTCTACCTACACAAAGAATATCAAAAGAAATAAAATTTTTCCAATTTTGTCACGTAATGGGGTGGTAATTTGTACTCGTTCAGTTATGGATTTGTTTAGTTTCTTGTCTATCTCGCAAACTATTCGTCTGATTTGAGTTTAGTTTGCACCTATGAATATCTCTTAGAGTGTTCTACTTGTAAACAGAATATAAGAAGGCAGTGCCTAAGACTAATATTTTTCGAAATTTGGCACGTAATGGGATAGTTATTTATACTTGATCACTCGAGGCTCGACATTAATTCTCGTCTATCTTGGAAACTATTCGTCTGTTTAAAGTTTAGTTTGAAACAATAAATTTCTCTAAAGGATTTCTACTTGTATACAGAATACCAAATGGCAGTGCCTAATTTTATCTTTTTCGAAATTTGACAAGTGATGTTTTTTTGTATTAGATCACTTGAAGCTCGACTTTGTTATTCGTGTGTCTTGAAAAAAATTAAAACTTATTGGCGTTTGGTTTGCACCTATGAACCTCTCTAACAGTGTTCTACTTGTATACAGAATTTAAATTGGCAGTGCCATAAATAATATTTTTCGAAATTTGAACGTATTGGGATATATTGTATTTAATCACTCGATTCTCGACTTTGTTTTTCGTCTATCACGTTAAATATTCGTCGGATTGGAGTTTGCTTTCCACAAATGAATCTCTTGTAAAATGTTCTATTGGTAAACAGAATAATAAACGGAAGTGCCTATATAAATGTTTTTCGAAAAATGGTACGTAATGCGGCAGTATGTTGAAACGTGATAAGTTGAGGTTCCTTTTTTTCTAATCTAACGCGGAAACTATTCGTCTAATTGCAGTTTGTTTTGCACGAGGAAATGTCTCTTAAAGTGTACTACTCGTATACAGAATTTAAGATATCACAGCTAAAATTAATTTTGCTCCTAATTTGGCACGAATGGGAAGGGTATTAAGTATCATGATGGGTTGAGGTTCCTTTTGTTTCTCGACTATCTCGGAAACTATTCACTTGCTTGGAGTTTGCTTTGCACCAATCAATTTCTTTTAATGTGTTTAACTTGTATACAGAGATAGAGATAGCAGTGTTGAAAATAATATTTTACCATATTTGGCACGTAAGGGGGGTCGTTTTGTACTTTGCACAATTGAGGTTTCTTATGTTTTTAGTCTATCTCGGAAACTATTCGTCTGAGTGGAGTTTGCTTTGCACCAATCAATTTCTTTTAATGTGTTTAACTTGTATACAGAGTTAGAGATAGCAGTGCTGAAATTAATATTTTTCCTTATTTGGCCCTAATGAGGGGGGTCGTTTTGTACTTTGCACAATAGAAGTTCCTTTTGTTTGTCGCCTATCTCGGAAAATATTCGTCTGATAGGAGTTTGCTTTGCGCCAATAAATTTCTTTTATTGTATTTTACTTGTATACAGAGTAAATATAGTAGTGCTGAAATTAATATTTTTTTGTATTTGGCACGTAAGGGGCGGTCGTTTTGTACTTTGCACAATTGAGGTTCTTTTTGATTCCCGACTATCTCGGAAACTATTCGTCTGATAGGAGTTTGCTTTGCGCCAATAAATTTCTTTGAATGTGGTTTACTTGTATACAGTGTTAGAGATAGCAGTGCTGAAATTAATATTTATCCATATTTGGCACGTAAGGGGGTGTGGTTTTGTACTTTGCACATTTGAAGTTTCTTTTGTTTATCGCCTATTTTAGAAACTATTCGTCTGATTGGAGTTTGCTTTGCGCCAATAAATTTCTTTTCATGTGTTTTACTTGTATACAGAATTAGAGATAGCAGTGCTAAAAATTAATATTTTTCCTTATTTGGCCCGTAAGGGAAGGGTCCTTTTGTACGTTGCACAATTGATGTTCCTTTTGTTTGTCGTCTATTTCGGAAACTATGGAGTTTGGAGTTTGCTTTGCACCAATTTCTTTTAATGTGTTTTACTTGTATATAGAATTAGAGATACCAGTGCTGAATTTAATTGTTTTCCTTATTTGGCACGTAAGAGGGGGTCGTTTTGTACTTTGCACAATTGATGTTCCTTTAGTATCTCGCCTATCTCGGAAACTAATCGTCTGATAGGAGTTTGCTTTGCACCAATATATTTATTTTTAATGTGTTTTACTTGTATACAGAATTAGAGATAGCAGTGCTGAAATTAATATTTTTCCATTTGGGCACGTAAAGGAATGGTCCTTTTGTACTTTGCACAATTGAAGTTCATTTTGTTTGTCGCCGATCTTGGAAACTATTCGTCTAATTGGAGTTTGCTTTGCACCAAATTTTTTTTTGAATGTGTATTACTTGTATACCGAATTAGTGATAGCAGTGCTGAAATTAATATTTTTCCATATTTTGCACGTAAGGGGGGTCGTTTTGAACTTTGCACAATTGAGGTTCCTTTTTTTTTCGTCTATCTCGGAAGCTATTCGTCTGATAGGAGTTTAGTGGGTTGGGTCAGATTGTAGTGTTTCTTCAGTTAACAACGCGGGAAGTAAATGTTACCCGCTGTGAAGGAAACATTATAAGTTCTGGCTTGTAAAAGTAGAAGTAGCAACGAGCGAGGAACTTGTACGGGTATTCAGTGAAGTGCAAGTGACATTTTTCGCAACGTGGGCGTAGTCAGAGGCGCCGGTAGCAGACGAGGAAGAAGAAGAGGCCGAGGACTTTGGCTCACGAGGAAGAAGACGGATCGACAACGAAGAAGAACGGAAGAGGACGCAAGAAGGCAACGCAGACGGCAGAGGCGAATCCCGTCTCTCTTACAACGCAGAGGTTGGGACCGAGCGGCGTCACCGCAGCGACCAGTGCACGACCGTCAAGGCCAAAAGTGGGAAGTCCACGAGGTAACTGTTAGGAACCGCAGAAAATAGGTCAAGTTCACCTCGGCAGAGAAAAACTAGTATAGGAAAGTGCTAAGAATTTGAGGATACGGGTGGCAAAAAATTACTGTATTATAGTAGGAGACGTTTTAATGCGCATTGCCTGCTTAAAAAAAGATTCTACTTAGGACATCTATTATTTCACTATTTTCAAACACAGTTAAATTGTAAATGAGAGTAGTGCACTTGCACACATTTGTTCGTTACATGTAATATCTGAAGCGAGAGATTGTAAATTGAATGTTTTGATTTCACGTGCCAATGTAATTAGAATAGCACAAATTTAGATATAATTAATTTTCCAAGGAATTCCCAGTGTAGTTTAGGGTAATTATTTCAGAGTATCAATCTCAGAGTACATTGTTTTCATTCATATGAGTGTGTGTTGTAAAGGTTTCTATCTGTGTTTTGATTATTCTTGTAAAAGTGTGATTCCATATTCTTGGTTTTTGTCGTCAACTAATGCCACTAAAAGTTTATGGAAATTATACGCTCGTGTGTGGCAATCTGTGTGATTTTATTGTGTCAAGGGTTCAAACCTTCTCGCACCCTGAAGATCCTGCCCCTAGTATTTTTAATATGGCTGCGCTTCACGAGCAAAATCTGATAACCGCGCTTACGGTTCATGCCTGCTACTGTGAAGATGGTAAGGTGGGATGTAGGTGGGGATGTTGAGAATATATATATATATATATATATATATATATATATAATATATAAATATATATATATATATATATTATTTTATCAACATTCTGTTTATGTTCACATAAAATATTGTAAGCATTGTACATGAAATAGTTTCGTAGAAAGAGAACGGATACATTTTAGATGATAAAGTTATTTCGTCTGCATATTTCTTTATTCAGAAAAGTAAGGAAGAACCTCACACCTTTAAAAACCTCACTACAGCAGTATTTGTGATATAATAATAATAAAATAATAATAATAATAATAATACTAATAATAATTAATAATAATAATATAATAATAATAATAATAATAATAAATAAAATAATAATAATAATAATAATAATATGCCTCTAATAATGGCGAGGCTCGGGCCATCAGACCCGCCTCTTCCGCCTGACCACTATTATAGTATTTACAATATTGCGGTAACGTATACAACCATATTACATACCGTATACATACCAACGATTACAACCATTTACAATATTGCGATAAAGTATGTATGTGTAGCACGAAAATATTTATTTACAATTTGCAATTACTTGAAAATTAAATCACGGTAATTATTTGAATGTGAATTTTTTCTTCCATAATGAATTTACATACTAAATAACTCTTAAGAAAATGATTCAAAGTTCATTTCGGATATATGTAAACACGCGTTTTAATGTTAGAGGAAAAAAAAGAGTCGATTTTTCTTCACTATTTCATTAAAAAAATTTGCAGCAAACTCTTTGGCCATAAAAAACGGCAGAATGATTACTATTAGATTATATATTTTATTACTTCTGCTAGTAGGGTTTTGAAACCTCGTGGCAGACACTACAATACACTTATATTAAATATATTTATATATTATATAACTTAAAAAGGCTATGATGAAAAGAATTCCAATCGTGCATATCAAGAAGAGATGTTGTGTTTGGAACATGGCAAATAATGACACAATGTCGTCAACCTCTTGATTGGAGCAGATGTGGATTTCACCAGCGTTCTCAGTAGTCCTTTGTGACGTTACTGGCATAATTACACAAATGTCACAAAGCAGTAGGGCTTATAGTAGCCCTTAGGGGAGGGCGAAATGCGCATATGCAAATAGATACAAATGACGAAGACTGATAGATCCCATGGATAAGATCTTGATTGGACAATTTCAAGTCATGACAGCTTCCTGATGTTCATGTGATATGCAAGCGCACAGTTATGGCAAGGGGAACCAGTCGTTTGACAAATAAGCAGTTAACGATTCATCTCTGCTTTATACTTTTTGATATTTATTTTACAATAATTTTGCAGTTACGAATGTTGAATAAATATATTGGATTTTTTAATCCTTTTTCATTCAACAATAAGATATTAAAATAATTCGTCATCAATCTAAAAAGTGTTAACCTATATATTCAGGCTGTCATTAACTAGTTATTTTGTAAAGACACCGTTGCTTCAACTTAGGGATCGTTGAAAGCAAAATTTAGGTTGATAATTGACTGAAAAATTAAGATGCACTAATTAAATTACAGTCATTTATAATTTTCTCATTTTTTTTCTTCCCTTTTCTACGTCATTTGATAATTCTTTAAAAGTGTAATAACATAGAAAAGTACAGCGAACGTGTGAATTGTAGGATACTGTTCACATCTTTGTCCATTATTAGGTGTATAAAATATATTACTCATTTTTATTTAATATTTCTATTCAATAAAACGACTCCCACCATTTGGGCATGAGTTGAGAAACTGCTTCGAAGCATCAAACATTGCGTGGGAAAGCACAACGTTGCGGAAGCATGGATACCAGCAGTAGACCTAAGAATAATAGTTTTTTAATGCAGCCGAGGATGTGAGTGCAAATATCCACAGTAAAAATGATAGTTCCAGGCGACAGAGCGGGAGAGGTTGGTTGTCGTGCCTTCCGGGGCGCTGAATGGCAGGAACAAGAGCGCCAGGGCGTAGGAGCCTGAAGGAGGTTGGGGTTGCTCGGGGAGTTGACGGGGCGCGCGATGACGTACTGCATGGCGAGGCAGGATCACGTAAACCGCAAAGCGACAGGAGGGATGCAGAGGAGCGTGGGCATGTGGTGATGATAATGGGGGGAACGGCGAGGACGGCGAGGACGGCGAGGGGCGGCGAGGGCGGCGAGGGGCGGCGAGGGCGGCGAGGGCGGCGAGGGGCGGCGAGGGCGGCGAGGGCGGCGAGGGCGGCGAGGGCGGCGAGGGCGGCGAGGGCGGCGAGGGCGACGAGGGCGACGGAGGGCGACGAGGGCGGCGCAGGGCGGCGAGGGCGGCGAGGGCGGCGAGGGCGGCGAGGGCGGCAGAGACGGCGAGGGCGGCGGAGGCGGGCGGGGGGGCGGGGGCGGCGAGGGCGGCGAGGGCGGCGAGGGCGCGAGGGCGCGGGGGCGGCGGGCGGCGGCGGCGGCGGGGGCGGGCGGGCGGCGGGGGCGGCGGGGGCGGCGAGGGCGGCGAGGGCGGCGGCGATGGGTGACAGCGGCAGGCGCATCAATTAGGCCTCGGGCGGGCGGCCGGAGAGATGCGTCGCGACTATGACCGGAACAGGCGCGTCAGCGTGTGCCAACGGCCTCCGCCGCGCGTGTCGGGCAAGCGCTTGCGACGGCAGGGAAGGCAGCATGTCAGCGGCAGGGTCGGCTTGGGCTGGGCGTGAGGGAAAGGCGGAGTGGCGGAGTCGAAGTGAGGAGTCAGGGAAATGCGCGCGTACGGGCTAGGAGCTGGAGAAATGCATTGTGGGAAGGGGGGGGATGGAGGGCAGAGGAAACAGAAAAGCGCGGGATCGAGGATATGGGAAGAGGTATTAGAGAAAAAGGACGAGTGAGGATACGTAATGAGAGTTGAGGTGTTTCGAGAAAAAATATCAGCAGGCCAGAAACAGTTAGAAAGAGACGAAGAGTCTGCAGGTGTGTTCTGACAAGTGCCCGGCCAGAGAAGCAGATAGTGTTGAACTGAGAAGTATGAATTGTAATTAATGGAAAAATAGCAGACCGAGAAATGAAAATGGTGGTGTAGAAAATACATCTAAATGGAGGGAGTCAGACACGGTCAGATTTAACGATGCAGCATGTTGGCATCTGCTACAAACTCACGGTTCCGCGGACGGAGAAAATTGTGGCTTGACGAGAAGAGAGTTGAAAAAGACGAGGAAAGTCCAGTAAAATATGAAAAGGTCTGGAGAAAAACAGAAAATCGAGGAGCGAGAAGTAGAGTTAATATGCTTAATTGCGAGGGTATTCGCGGCGAAGCAAGTACGATAAATACTGTGAGAATCGAGGTATTTTGAGGAAAATAGTGAACATTGCAAATGAAGCAAAGGAGAAAAAGGGAGACACTTTACACATAAGTTTAAGAAATTACAACGCGCACAGGGATGTGTGGGAGAGATCGAAGACTGGCAGATGCCGCGAAGATGGCATCACGCAAGATGACATATGCTGAAAAAAAGAACCTGGAATGTGCTGAAAACAGTATGGGCAGACAAGTAAGTAGATATTGAAGAGAAAGAGATTGAAACAACGAGTCTGGCATGGAGAGTGGGGGAGAAGGGTAACAAGATCGCGGAGTCCACCGCGGAGGAAGCGAGCCAAGGGGCACGCGTGTCGCGCACGGGGGCCGTGCAGCTGCGTCGCGCGCGTGGAGCGAGCCGTGGGCGGCGGTGGGGTGGGGTGGGCGGCGGGGTGGGGTGGGCGTGCGATGCGGGGCGTTGCTGAGACGCGGCGGCGAGGCGTGGAGCGGGCGTGGCCGCGCCGGGGGCGTGGCGCGGGGGCGGGGCGAGCCGCAACGCACCAGCTGTGCTTCGCCCCGCGCACCGTTCCAGCTGTCGAGAGGGCGAGCGACGCGAAAGCGGGCGTCCATCGCATGATTTACGGCCCCGGAGCGTAATTTACGGAGCCTTCCTGGCGACAGCTCGCCGCCCAGCCCCGCCCCTCGCCCCTCACGGTAGGCCCAGTTGCTCTGGCCTGCGCCACGCCCCCGTCTCTGCACCGCCCTTCCCCGGGATCGCCGTGCTTTGACGCAACGCCCTGCTCTTCATCAAGCCAGGTTACATGGGCCCGCAACAGCCTCAGGATCACATAACTCGCGACTGCTCTGCTTGGTATAACTTGGCATTGGTCTTGAATGCCAATTCGATCTCTTTCAGCCCTGTGCTGTTTTTCCTTCGCCGCTCTTCCAGTTCCTTCTCTCCTTCTGCCCTTTGCTCCTCCGTCGTCGGGTCCCGCTCCTTGTCAATCGTTCACATCTCCCACCTTTTGGCTCCTGACCCTACCCCCTTTTTTCTTTAGACCTTGGTTCTCGTCGCCGATCAGCGTCTCGTTTCTCGCCTCTTGCCTCTCACCTTTGGCTTCATCATTCTGACGCCTTGCATCTCGCCCCTCGCCACTCCTCGCTTTTCTCCCGTCTATGCCCTCTCACCTTTCGCCTCTCGCCCCTCGCTTCTCGTCTGTCGCTTTTCGCCTTTTAATCTTTGCTTCTGATTTCTGATCTTTTGCCCCTCGCCTTTCGTTCCTTGCTCTTTCCCCACATTCCTGCATGCACTTACCTCATCTCGCCCCGCACCAACGTCATCTAGCTTGTAAAACGCAATAATACGTGGAGACATGCGGATCTTTAGTACAAAAGAAGAAACAAAAATTGTCCTCGTAAAATAACTACAATGATTTCAAAGCCATCCCCATCTTCTACCCATCAACTTACTTTGCAACAGTGAAACAATCTGACCACATAAACTACGTCTTCCTTTAGATTTGCGCTGTGCACTCGGGAGTCCCCGAGTGCCAGGGAGATATCCGCTTATATACACTGTATTTTACGCTGTATTTTACGCTGTATCCGCTTATATACACTGTAATACGCTGTATTTTAGGTGCCCGTCTCACAAAAACAAGGTGGATAGAAAACATTGAGTGTCGAATTACAAACTTTCCGCTATAATTTACTTTCCACTGCTTTTTACCACTGGATCAGGCTTGCATGGTTGGCCAAAGCAAGCTGAAAACTGACGTAAGTTCCCCAGAGAAAACACACGTCTCGACATGTACGCCCATTTGTACAAAACGTCCGTTTGCACTAGGTTGGCTAATATGTGATTTTATTCAATAATCATCGTAAAGATTGGCGTCGGACACTCATCTACGCACCGACTTAGGTGGGTCCGCGACATCAATTGATGTTTGGCGAGAAATGTGAATGCCGTAATCTGCAAGGCGAATTCGAAATTAAAATTCCGAGCAATTGAACAGGATGTTTTTAAAGTCAGCTAACACTTTTGTTAATGTATTGCACAAAACTATAAACGATACTTTCATATCGATAGCATACTAGAAAAGTGACACAAATCAAGATGCATCATTTTTCAAGAGATCCAATTGAATATTTGTCATTCTTTTGAGAGTGAATTACATTGAATCTTATTCAAAGTTGATTATTCCTACGATCTAGAAAAACTTAATACAGAACGAGATTTAGGAATCCGATGGCAAATCAAAGTCAGGCTTATTCAACCCTTTTATAACCGACTATTTTTTGATATATGACACCTTTCTTGAAAATGATACTAGGGTTGTATGTTAATTTTATCATGATACATTATTAATCTAATGCATTAAGACGAAATATGACACTTTTCTTGGTAATACACGAAAATAATATTGACACAACTTGGGATCTGACGTTCTTCTCACTACAATTGCGATATTCCAACTTCAGATATCTGACCTCTAGGGAAATTGTGACGTTATTCAAGGTAACGGACAGTTGTGTTTCTTCCAATGAGAAAACGATATTATCCCATCTCGCGACCAATGTTATACATAGTTATGAAGTTTTCCTAAATAAAAATACACAAAATTGCATTTTTTGACTTGTCAGTTTTCTTTTATGCCTTTGAAATGTATATCATATCGTATAAAAATCCTCCAAATGGTATCTGGATGTTACATATTTATTTTAGTTTCCGGATTCGCTGTAGTTGGAGTTTTGTTCAGAAGGTGATTTTTGTCAAAGAACTATTTTTCTCTTTGAATAAATTACACAAAATTAAGACTTCTACTGATGTGCAACGGAAGTTCACAACTAATTATAGCGGACAAACGCCAAGCCAGAACGCTATTTACGCTTGACATAACATCAGTAATCAAGCAACTAGCACTCACAAATTACTGTATCAATCAGACGTGGTTGTCAAATGTGGAATAGCTAGGGTTCTCATGAATTCGTTGTTTATGAGCGTGATTTAGATAAATTGAACGTTTTCTACGCAATTTAGTGGCGGAAAGTTTACGAACCGTTCTTGTTCACAGAAAACACTGTTACTGGACATACTCACCCGAATATGTTACAGAAATATTATTACCACAAATGCTAGAAGATTGTGGAAATTACATTTTCCAGCAGGACGGGGCACCTCCAAATTACTATAACCACGTTCGTGAATTTCTGAACCGCAAGCTATCTTAACGCTGCATCGGACGAGCAAGAAATATGGGTAACGGTTTCGAAAGTTGGTCAAGCAGATCCTTGGACATCACTCCATGTGAGGTCTTCCTCATTGAATACCTCTATGATGGTGTGTATGTGTCACATTAACCACAAAATGCACAGGAACACAAGCTTAGGATTGTAAGAGCTCCCCCACTCTAAGGATATGCTCCGAAGGAAATGTGACTGCCGCGTAGACATCTCTCGAATTGCATTGTGGTTCCGACATCAAGACATTCTGAAACACAACATTTAAAACAAACATTTGAGTTGCTCTTTTATAAGATATACTTATAAAAGCTGTATCTTTTACCGTTTTTGCAACAAATTAACAGAGTTATTACCGAACTTTAGGAACAAGCTGTATATATTTGACTATGTTAGTAACTGTGGA
This sequence comes from Gryllus bimaculatus, assembly GCA_017312745.1. NCBI lineage: Eukaryota > Metazoa > Arthropoda > Insecta > Orthoptera > Gryllidae > Gryllus > Gryllus bimaculatus. The sequence continues at coordinate 112,901 of BOPP01000425.1, forward strand.
GAAATAAGCTATTCATTATGTGCTATATATTGCTCTAGGAAAATATCCACTGAAGAATATTCATTAAGAAAAAAGTTGAAGCTTTGAAGGATTCTGTGTACGCTCATCAAAAACAGTTTCTTTACTGCTAAAAATAAAGCGAAGGCCCTCGCAGAAGCGCCTTTTCAAGTGAGTTACATTCTGGCGTCTCACAAAAACGCTATTCTGATGGAGTTTTAGTGAAAGAACCTACGCTGGTAACAGCAGAATCTCTTTTTCACGATTTAAAAACTAAATAATCTCAGCAATAAAAACAATAAAAGATGTAGCGTTGTCTAGAAAGATCGTAGCCTAAAGAATTTATGACGTTAAAATCGATGATCAAATAAAAAGTGACTTGAAAAAATGCGAATATGTTTACAAATAAATGATTCGACAGATTTTACTAGATCTCCGCAGCATTTGCTGTTCACAAGAATGGTCTTTTCTGTTTTCGGATAAAAAAGCTCTGCTAGCACTGCAATAACCTTCGAAATTACAAAATACAATTTCGCGGTGGTTTGTCGCGTTTTAAAAGAAAGTGGAGGATGGCGGGGCAATTCTGTCTTCAGATTTGGATTCAGCGCGTCGACATACACAGAGACACATATGTAAAGTATTTGGGTCTGACAACTTATTTTTTGTGTGCCTGTGTTATTGACGATGATAAAAACTTGTAGCCATCATAACCGGCGGAGCGCTTGCTATGATCGAACGAAATTTGAATTTGTTCCAAATTGATGATGATGCTATTTTTTTAAAGTTTAATTCTTACTTCATCAAGAAAATGTCGCCAAAACACTTAACTTGCTAATGTAATGAGTATAATCGTGTGTATATTACATTTCTTTCTTGGATGGTGGTCAAACTATCGAATTTTCGAAGTTTTGCATGGTGAATTGAACAATGAATATGGTGAATTACTACGTAGAAGTAAGGAGAGTTATGTTAAATTGCTTAATATACTCAAAATGCCACATAATGAAAACAATTCAGTTTTTTAGGTAATAGACACGACAAACCGCAACATACAACACGTACAAAATTGTATTTTCACTCGTGGACAAAGCATTTTTTGGTTTAGCATCTATGTGAAAGATATTTTGCTCAATTAAAAGTAATAAAGAGGAAATATAGTGAATAATGCGTATTAGAGAATTGACATCCATTCAATCTTACTTCAGTTACTGATTATTTGTGCTTTCAGGAGAATCCAATGCTCATTATTCCCGAATGTGTAGTGCATGTTGTGCCTCGGGAGGTGGCGGTGTTCGTTCCCTGACCTGGTGGATGGCGCCTTGCGGAGTACCCCGTCCAGTTGCTTCTGCCAGCGGCCTTCCGCCGCTCTCGGAACAAGCTCTCATCCCTTGATGTGTGTGTGTGTGTGTGTGTAAGGGACAGAGGAGTTACAAGCATGAGAAAAGAAAGTTCGCATGCGTTTCTTTCAAGTTCGCTACGTTACTGATCCGGAGTATATATTTGACTATACCCGGCAGTTATATATTTGACTATCATTGGTGTGTGTGAGGAAAAGTATGCCTACCTTCTGAAGCTACCCATTCGCTCGTTAATGATTGTACACCTCATGCACTGTCCGTAGAACCTCCACAGATTCCAACTTCGCCTCTTTCACCTTTCTCCCTTTCATTTTACTCCTACTATCTCATCTTGTAATTTATATGTGCTTGCTTCGATTCATTGCTCTCAGCGTATCACACTGGCTCTAACATGAAGTAACCGGCAACATTTTAAACTCTTTTTTCTCCTTTCACCCGTAATGCTCATGTCGATCACACACCATTTTGCCCTCTCCGTTGTTAATTTTAGCACTTATCTGAGCCGTTACGTTCTTGGAATTATATTGTAGGATAGCACTTGTCTTGAACTGTTTTCGAAAGGTGACATAAATCTCATAAGTTTGTATAGCTGTTTGTAGGAAACATCAATATTTGTAGCCTATCTGCCAATATTTAATATTACCTAACATAACGATGAATAAGGTTTTCTTCTAGATTCTATTATTCTATTTTCTTTGTTATCATTTCACTACAGGATAGTAATCATAGTTTATCGGCCTCACTTTATTGGCTTAAGCTAAAGTTTGTTATTTCAGGTAAAGAAATGTGAGACTTTAATAATGTTAACGTCTTGCAATTTTTTAACTTTGTTCGGTTTGGGTAGTGATGACCTAGTTTCAAAAATTGGTCTACTGAATTGCACTGAGGTGAAAGAAGCGTGTTAATGATGGGCACGGAAATTAGTATCGCCCAATCGGATGGGAAGATAGGAAAAACGATTTTGATTGACGTGTGGTGATTGGAAAATGTGGTTCAATTGTTTTCATTTTGTTTCAAATTAATTTCAATGACAAAGTCACACATGCACAAATTACAGGATTTATCCGATTTGCGTTGCTCTCTCTACTACTCGTTTTCGAGATCAAAGTAATGAGGAAACGAGTTGGGTGTATTTTTACGTTGTTAAACAGGACTAAATGTATGGGGCTGCTATATTAAACAGTGGTGGAAATGTAAAGAGAGTTTACAAATATTATTTTAAAACAACTGTTGTAATTTAGCATTTTTAAGTGTGCAATTGTAAACGGTGATAATTTTAACACGAAATAAAATTTTGGAGGTAAGTGTATTATAAAATTTAGTGTACATCGCAAAAATATGAACTTGACAACATTTAAAAAATGGTAGTAATATCTAGAAGTGAAATATAGACATCTCTTTATGTAATTGCGTATCTATGTTATCAAATTTACTTTTGTGATACTTTTACTAGAAACTCATATATTAGTGTTTGATGCTTGTATATAATATATATGTTATTTTACAAAACTAAATGTCACAAAGATGATGTATGTTTAGGTGACATTTTTGACAACACCAAACACGTAATTACAATAGACTGAAAGTAGACATGTACATCGAATAGCCCTTAGAAATAGAGGGAAAAGATACATAATTATTGTAAATACATTATTTATTTGCATTACACTGCCCGCAGATTTCGTCTTTTAAGGCACAAATTGAATAAATTTGTAGTAATTTGTTTTGTCATTTAATTGAGATTTAAACTTTTTAGGAAAATTGAACTTAGTGATAAAACTTCGAATTAGGAGAAAAAACCCATTGGGATTGTGAAAAAAGTACATTCATTATATTAAATGCTATACCATAAATGATCTCATAAAACACAAATTCGTTTCACTAAGCGTTTAGGAAAGTGCGTTCTGTCTCTCATTAATTTTCCCTACACGAGATATGCTTATCTCAAGTGGTCATCTCATGTCCATAAATTATTAAAAGAAATAAATCTATAACAATAAATTTATGCCACGTTTTAACGATTTTATTTAATTTTAACAATAATATGTCGTGTAAATCTGTAAGACACGATACATCAAAAGAAAACCTTCATACCTGCAATTCGCATCGTCCATTTACGCAATTCCCATTTGCGGAAAAACGAAATCCGCGTAAAGTGTTTCACGAATCCGCCCCGTTCCTCAAACGCAGCGCAAACAAAACCCGCAAATAATACTTATTTGTAAATTGGCAATTGCAACCGCTAACGAGGTCGTATCAATCTGTTTTAGTGCGCTTGGGGCAGAACCGCCCCTGGGCCGGGGTCGGCCACCGCCATTGTCATCGTCCCGCCCCCACCAATTCGCCCGCGCTCTGTTGAGCGTTCGCCCCGTCCGCCCTGCCCGCCCCGGGTGCGTCTGTTCTCTTTGGTGGGAACCGCGCAACGTTTTTGGTTTTCCGCCGTAAAAAGATTAAACGACCACCGGGTCATTTATATCGAGATTAAATTCCGCCCGTTTCGAAAAGCGCTACGGGCGCCCAACGACGGATCAGGCCGCACTAGTGCGCCGCGGTGCTGTGGCCATTGTCGCCCCGCCGTCCCCGCGTCCTCCCACTCCGCAACGGCGTTGCCCGCCAACCTTACACCCACCTCTTTACCACCCAGCCATATCCGTCGCCCTCCAACCGCTCACCTCCACTCACCACCCTCACCTTCCATTTATTCTGCCCACCCCACCACCCTGCCACCCACCCACCGCTGCCACCCGCCCACTCTGCACACACACCCACCCTTCCAACTATTAACGGTCCCAGCAAACCGCCCACCTTCACTCTCTCCCCCTATCACCCTACCCCCATCACCCTACCACCACCACTATTCCGCATACTTCCTCTGCATGACTTCGCACCACCTACGCATCCCATATCTCACCACCTCGTCCCGCTTGCCGTCACGCTCCTTCAGCTGTTGTCCACTCGAAATCGTAATCCGCTTCCCGCAGCGAACACATCGCTCCACCCCACTCATTGAGACCCTCCTCTCCTTAAACTGCTCCCCATTGCCTCGGTCTCCAATCCCGCCGCTCTCCTCCCCGTCCTCGCTGCCGAACGCCGGAGCAGTGAGGTGACATAACGGCCATGACTGTGCCGACCATTCCCCCTCTTCCTGCATTACAACATGACACATGCGAAGCCCCGTGGAACTCAGGCTTCATGTCCCAGCTAGTGGGCAGATACCTGGTCTGCCGGGAACCCCCGTAAGCGACGGTGGATCTGTCCCGGGTCGCACCATTCATGCGGAGAAACATCACCGACACCATCCGAGAACAAAACAACAATGCTCCATACACAGCAAAACCACATCTGCACTACACTTACGGAACTAACAAACCTCGACGCTCTGTTGACGCACCCGGATCATTGAATCAATCATCTAAAATCTCGTCAAACCCTCAAACGCCACCAACTGCCCTCCCGACTGCATGTACCTTCAGTCCTTTCATCAGCACCTGGCTGCGGCCGCACGCCTCCACCACCTCCTGTCTCACCCTCAATCTCCCACCTCCTGCCCCCGGCCATCTTCAATACGCGTGCCGTCACTGCTCCCTCGTTTCCACACGTGTCCCCTTGCACAGCCCCACGCCTCTCGGTCACCGTCCGCTTCTATCGCGGCGCGCCGCCCAACGTCGATACTCCAGCTAGTTCCGTATGACCTCGCATCTCGCCTATGGTGTCCCACGCGACCCACCCCGATCGGACCGTTCGCCCGTCCCCTCCGCCCCCCCCTCTCGTCTCCCCGCCCCTTCGCCCCGCCCCGTCCCCGCCCGGCGTCCCCGCCCCAACGTCCCGTAGCCCCTCCCCCTCCGCCCTTCGTCCCCGCACAGCGTCCCCGCCCCTCGTCGCGCACCGCGTTCCCCGCCCTTCTCTCGCCTGCCCCGGACTCCGCCCTAATCCCCCGCCCCTCCACCTTAGTAGCGTCGTCCCCCCGCTCTCTCCAGATCCTCCAGAGCCCCCCTCGAAGCCCCCTCACCCCCGCCCCACCGATACACCCCGCCCTTACCCCGCCCCTCGACTCCGCCCCTAATCCCCGCCCTCGCACGCGCCCTCACCCCCGCCCCTCAGTCCCCTACACGCCCACTCTCTACACCCCGCCGCTCGGCTACGGAAGCTCGGTGCGCAGATATGTGTGCGTCTGTGTCACTTGTGCTGCCCGGCAGGCCACCTCCTACCAGAACTACCGAACGACGCGCGAAATTCCAATAAAAGGTTCCGGTGGTTAGCAGCGAGTCGAGAGTTGTTAAAGTTTAGGTCTGGAATTGGGTGAATGGTCAATATTCCATTATAAGTGTTTTCACATGAAATGCCGTGTAGTTTCTCTTCCACTATTTCACAATTTTCTGCAAAATATTTACATTTATTTGGCAACACCACCTCCAGACATCTTTATATTTTCGTGGTATATTGCACGCCCTTAATGAGGTAATAACATTCAGGAATATGCTGTTTGAAGTTGACGTCCGAATAAACAAAGATATTTTCACTTTAAAACCTTAATTTACAAGGTGAAGAATTTTTGCACTGATCCGTATAGCAATTTGATAATTCGCGATTACAAATTTACATTTAAAGACATATTTGAAATTATTAAACAGTTCATTATTTTGTTTCAGTGTGGAACCAATGTAGTAACATTGAGGTTGACATACACGCAAAGCAAAAACCCCGTTTTTAAGAATAATTTTGTGTTGAACGGTTATTACTCTGTTTAATTCTTATGGCAAAAGTATGGGCGATTGCGTTCACATGAGACTGAACATGTGAGGACACTTGGAAGTGGCTCAAAGTTACTGTAAAACACCATCCCGACAAGGCTAAACATTATTTTGCAGCTTATTTAACCTTTTCTCTCAAATATTATTACTGATGCGTTAGGGTCTACGGATGATGTCAAAACAAAACAAACTTCTTAGTGAAAAGAACCACTTCAATAGTAAATGGTGAAAAAAATATAATTGTGAAAAACCTGCGAATAGATTTTCAACTAAATAATCAACGTCTAGTTAAAACAATTGTATTTTTAGATACATTGCTGGTTTATAACGGCAGGGATTCCCGTTCTGAAATTTGATGGTTGTAGAAACGAATTTCAATTTAACTTACGCACAGCCATTTCACACTATCTCAAATAGCGTAGTCGAAATCGGTCGTAGTATGGGATAGGGTGCAAAAACACCCTATCCCATACCTCCCTCTGCGTCCAGACACTGTTGCTTCCGCACGAGCTCTTCCCACGAAGGTGAACTGCTCGCCTTCTGTTGGCTAGCCTTGTGCGTCGTCGCGTCTTCCTCGCCGAGCGATATTTCGTCCTGCGGCGGCGCTGGCGCCCGCAATGGAGCTTGGCTTGCGAACGGAGGCTATTGCGGAGGGGATCCCTGCGAAGGGCAAGTACAAAGGGCACTGTATGCGCGGAGGGCGCCTCGGGCTCCGTGGCCGTCGACGAGGGCGGTTATCGCTGTACGGTGCACTGCAGCGCTCCAAGCGGTGATTGAGGCGACTCGCTTTCCTTCACCCGGCCACCTGTGGTTATATTGCAGAGCGCTACACTGCTACAGTCGAGTTGCTGAATATTTCGCGTTTTCCGGCGCGTCGAAAACTTTGGTGGATAGCTTTGCTGGTGTGTAGTTCATGTTGCAACCGGGAGGTGGCAGTGTTCGTCCTTCGCTGGAATCAGAAAGGTGACTCAGGGCATTAACTGGACATCAACATCACTGTAGTGCCTCTGACCAGAGATCCTAGCTTCGTATCCCGACGGTGGTAGGCTTTTCGATACTACGTAGCTTGGTCGAGTTCTGTCGCAGCCCGGTGGAGTATTCTGGCAGCCGCTGCTCGTATCGGTAGTTTTCCGTGGTTCCGCCAATAAACACGAGGATCAGAGCCGGAGCAGTACCCTAACAAACGGGCCCCGGACCGCGCGCGAACTTTCCCTCCTATTCCTTGCCTTATCCTCGCCTCGTACACACACGTACAAAAATCTGCACTACACCATTATACACGTCGGGAGACCGGTCGAGGGCTTAGAGCGTGTCCCGGCTGGGACGGTGTCAGAGATATACCTGGTTGCGGGAAATCCCTGCTGGTGGACGGTAGGTCGGCCCCTGATCGCCAGCCAGTCGGGGAATATCACCGCCACCTCCCGAGGAAAAATACATATACTTCTCTTACGGGAATGATGACCTTAGCAGTTGGCGAGTTCGGAATCACAAATCTATCAATGGAACAATCAAACCCTTGCTTAGATATGAGATGCCGCTTTGAAGGATACGTTAGCTTGTGTGCTTTTTCCTTCGACGTAGCTTCCGCAGCAATGCACAGACCCAGTTTTTCTAGCCCTAGTCTTCCGACTAGACTCCGCATGTGTGTGGTACGAGTAATTGTGATTCTGAAATATTTGGGGAAGGGAGATCACGCGCGGTTCGTGACATTTTTCTTTCAGTGCTGCTTCGGCATTCGGCTTATATTAATTAAAGAAACCACCTTTCTCCAGGTAGCGGCCGGCTTCAACTCGCCTCTTGGAGCAAATCCGCCATCTCGCTGAACTCGAACCCTATGTCCATCTCACTCCGTTAAAATGGATATGAACCTGATTACCATACCATCACGGTTTGTTTCTTGTAAGGGTACGTATATAAAATCATCACGCTTAGCGTAATATTTTCGGATCATAATCGGAATTTATTTACTAGGTAGACTCATGCGAAAACTATTCCCCTTGTAAAAATATTGTTTTAAAATATGAAATTACATTAGTAACTTGAAACTACATCATAGAAACATGATGCATAACATGAAACAATATTTATTCATCGATTATTTCGTATTCTCGGGCGCGTCAACTACATTGGTCGTTAGTCTCGTAAGTGTAGTACGTGTTTAACACTTAGTATACGTAAGACGTTCTTATGTGTGTGGTGTGGGTCCGTATGTGTGTGGTGTGGGTGAGGATAAGACAAGAAACATGAAGGAAAGATCGCGTGCAGTACATCTATTTGGGAGATGTTGCGTCACTTACCAGCAACCACGGAAAAGTGCAGATAAGAGCTGGAATTCCACACCAGACAACGCTGAATTGGACCTTGCTATTTAGCTAGTGTCAAAAGCCTTTGCCACCGTCGGGACTCGAACTGTAGGACTTCCCGGTTATTGGCGAAAATTGGTGGCGACAATATCTTACACTTTAAATGTGCTTGCTTTCAACAAATATTTAAATTTTTTCTTTATGCGTAATGACAATGACTGAGAGAAACTTCAACAAGAATGACGGGGAGCGCGGTGTCATAATCATTTTAGTGAACGCTAGCCATCATTATACGTATGCTCGCCGATGAATACACATTTTTTTCCTTTGTGGTTGTTGTCTCAAATATTGGATAATATTGCTCTGCTAACGTATCTTAATTTTTCGTAGATCAGATAAAATTTATTCTTTCAGGATGATGATCTTGCTCTTACGGGAACAAGAGTTTACAGCTATTATCAGAAGACATGGGATATATTAGCGTGTGTTTTAGAAACTTTGAATACTTGAATTAATAACATAGTAGTTTATTTCCTAAGACAATTATTTGTTTTTTTAAGTTAATTTAACAATTGTACAAAAAAGCATTTAATCTCCATGCCAGTAAACGCAGCATTAATACAGGGCAATAAGATAAAATCATACCAGCCAAAACAATAACGTAACTAAATTTAATACTTATATTAATTATTTCTTTCCGAACATGCTATAAAAACATTAGTTCATCATTCATGGCTTTGATTTCATATAGTGTACACCCTTATTAACATAAACTATTACTTGCTCTTCATACAAACGTGACGTCAGTCTCTACATTCATCATAAACCCACACACCGAAATCGACATTAAATTGCAAACAATCCTACGAAATAATAACTAAAGGTAATTCTTTTAACACAACTTTACCAGAAGCCTTATAACAGATCATTTAACGTTTTGTGTAGGGCAAGATAAAACGGACCTTCCGGCACCAAGTAGGCAGGAGCATACCAGGCGGCTCAGGAAGTTCGACGCCGCAAGCACTATGGAGAGTAGGTCAGCAACTGCTCAGAGAGCTACAGGAACCCGGACGACCGCGCCCCAGGCAGAGGGCGTGCTGGTGCGAGCCTGCGCGCCGGCGAGAAGTCCAGCTGCCGTGCCCTAGACGCATTAGAAGGCTGTCTGAGTAACTTAGGAAGTTTATATGTTTTTTGGGGAAAGGGCTCGTGGATGGTCACATTTTGGTGAATAAACTGTTGAGCTAAAACCCTGTACTGATTATTCAATAGACGTGAGAATATAAATAACTGCATTGATTTTGTAAAGTTCTATCTACTTCGACTTTGAATTTAAATCAACCAAGTTAATCTCACTAATTACTACTCTAACAAATCTCAGCTAATTGTGGCGTCTTTACAATATTGTTTTGAAAGAAAATTATTCAGTGAGAATAAGACTGCCTTTCTTGATTGATTTTTAGAATTAGTTTGAAGGCTCTTTATTTTTTTAGGCAACATTTATTAATACTTTTTTACTTAAAATCATACAGTTTTTTGACCAACGTTTCAAAGGTCAATGCCCTTCATCAGTAGGGTATATTAAATATAAGTGAATACAATATTAATTAAACAATTCTAAGTTATAAATGACAAAGTGTTCAAATGTTTAAATTATCATCCAAATATTTATTTACAGCAGAATTACAACCAAAAGGTAAAATTAACTGCCTGGATGTTACATTGATAAGATCTGGTAAAAATATACTTACTAAATGGTACACTAAACCTTCAATAGCAGAAACTATTTCGAATTTTCTATTGATTAAACGTGCTATAGAGACCAACGTAATTGACAGAATAATAAAAATTACGTGGACTGTCTTTGTTGATAATGTAATAGAAAAATATTTCTGTTATTACTAAGGAATATTTTTCCATTGAAGTTTAATGCACGATTAATTTGCACAAAATTAAAAAATGGCACATCCCAGATCTATTATTAATAATTTGGAACATTGTCAATTTATTAGTTTACCGTTTATTCCATCGATTAATTTTCAACTGAAGCAAAACTATTAAATCAATATAATATCAGAATAAGTAACCCCACATTTAATAAAAATATGTATAAAACATACGAATGATCCTGTCTCTAAATTGGAACTGAAAGTATATTTATTACAATATCAACAATATAATTTCTGTTACGTAGGGCACACATCAATAAACCTGAAAGAAAGGATAAGAGAGCATAAGAATAATATAAACAAATAGAAGAAAGATAAAACTTCTTAACAAAACAGATATGACAGTGATCATCAATTTGATTTTCTTAATCCCATTATATTAAATAAAGAACTTAAATACCACTCCAGGATTACTAAAGAAACTATTAATATAAAATTACAGCAACAAACAGTAATTACTATGACAGTACCAAATTCTTTCACAAAACTTTATGACCCAATTATTAATATATTTAAGAAATAATGCGTGCTACAAACATTTTTTTCTTCAACTTCACCAGCTTCACCTTTTTAAAGAATCACTTTCACTTATTATTCATATAAGAATAATTTATAAATAATAGGAGGCTGTGAATATTATATGAAAACACGACTTGATATTTCACTCTCATTAAAAATTACGTATATTTTATTCAGGTGAATTATAAATTTAAATTATTAATTGACGCAATTTTTCTCAAAGGTCGTATTTAATGAAATAACAATTATAATTTAGTTACAACCTTTAAATTAAAATAATATCATAAAATAATTAACACAAACAAAACATTGAAAATGGTATATAGTAGATTTATTTAAACACTTTGTCATTTATAAGTTGTAGAATTGCTTCATTAATATTGTATTCACTTATATTTATTAGACCCTGAAGGTGAAGGCCAATGACCTTCGAAATGTTGGTGTAAACTTTGTATTTGAGTAAATTTATTAATGAATGTCTGCCTAGAAAAATTGAAGGACCTTCAAAACAATTCTTTAGAGCATACCGAGTCGAAACATTTGCTTCCCCTCTCGCTCTTTTATTGATCACTTTTCCTAATTACATTTCAATGATTTCTAACAGCTAATAAATAAGCGTATTTCGTCTACAAATGTTTCTTAGATGTTTCAACGTGCCACTTATGTGTTTATGTAATCATTATTCAGACTACATTTCCATTGGTGATTACTGTTTCTTAACAAAAAGCATATTGTTTTCAATAATTGCGATACACATCGTTTCCACATTCAAAAGTACATTTCTTTTATCATTTCATAAATAAATACCACAGTTTATAACATCTTTGTTTTTCTCCTTTTAAATCTCGGCGAAAATTAATAATTTGTCTCCATTTATACGTACAAATTATTATATTTCAGAAGGTATGTACTTTCTCAATAGAAAATTGATTGTGAGCTTTCATACTAAATAGAATGTCAGTGGTAATAATTGCATCCTTTTTTAATAAGTTTGATAATTCACAATTTTCTCACTTCAAAAAATGAAATGTATTTATGAAAGAAGCATTATACGTTACTTTGAAACGTGTTTCATTAAAGCAATGCTCATTACTTGGAACTGGAGAGGAAAATTCAGTTTTGAAGTTCTTTTTAAAGTTAAAAGAAATAATATGACGCACGTTTCTTCTAGCAGATTCCGTTTCTTTATTCCTTTCACCAAGTCAACAAATTAACTTTCTGTAAGCACAAAAGGATGTTCTGGGAATTAAATCCTGTGATGTGTTTCACATCTCTTGGGACAATGTGAACTTGCTACCTTGTTTGACGACGCGAGCAAAGAAAGACATTTCAAACTTAGATACGTCCGATTCCTACACGTACAATCGGCAACAATTTTTAAAACAATGATATGTAAATCATTCTATTAATATATCTCCAGCCTGATAATTAGCATAACTGAATATTTTGAACTTTAGTAGGTTTCAGTGTGTCAACTTGTCTCTTTGTTGATTTCTGCCTCAGCTCACTACATTCTCCTTCCAGCGAAATATAATATACTTGTTTGTTTCCATCCTGATCTGTTATCTTTCCTTCTACACAACTCCCTAAGGCTATTTGCAATACACTATTTCTTTCGAGATATATTCATTTTTTGTCGGTTTCCTTTTCTCATAATCAACAGGACACTTCCTTTTCATTTGGATTATTCGAAATATTAACTTTTAATATCAGCCGTCCATTTGACTTTTTCCATGTTATAACAAACTACATTTCAAATTTATCTGTATTCTTCACCCATTTCTCACTGTTATCATCTTAACTCAGTAATCATATTTTTTTAAATGCATGCCATATTACTAAGGTATCACAAGTGTTCATGTTTGGGTTACTAACATCAGATAGTAGTTCTTCCAGATTTTAAAGATCTGACGACGATGAATCCTTTGCGATTTTAAATGGAATGTTACCATTTCTCTCTACACAGCCGGATAAAAATAATCTCAATAATGTTATTATTGCATCTGTTATTTTAACCATGGTCTATTATTTTTTTCTTTTGAAATTACATAATATCCTATGTTAACAAATGTAATGAGGTCCTTCTGAAAACCCATTTCAGATATTTTTATGCTAAGTCGCAGTTACATTTATTATATTGGCACCTTGAATTATCATGTATGTGCAAAACGAGGCCCAGGCATGGGTGCATCTTCAGCTAGCAAATCGGACTGTCGACCCACAATATGAAACACATACACACATTAGTAACACGGTCTTCGACTCGATACTCCGTACGTAAACACGATTTATTTCTCCTGAGAACAGTCCTGGGTTCGGGAGACAGAACTCTCTCGTTTCCTCCCCGCGCACCCTCGTCCCCGAAAATTCAGACCGCGTGACCTTCAAGCGCTCGGCGCACTCGCATCCCCGGGGAGGGGGGGTGAGTCAGGGGCCGTCGGCTCCGCAGCTGCGACGGGAACACGACGCGGCGGCCATGGAGCGGGGGGCCGGGGGCGGGGGCGTGAGAAATGGCGGCCGTCTGTTTGCTTCGCCATCCTTCGCCGC
>BOPP01000425.1:126494-194967 GCA_017312745.1 Gryllus bimaculatus
CCCCGCCCCCGCCTCGCTCCTCGGGCTCCCGCCCGATCCCGCGTCTGCGCTCCGAGAGTTCCCTACCCTGCCGCTGTTTTCAACCCCTTTGCCGTATATTGTGCGATTTAAGTATGTGTCTACAGAAGGTCGTGAGCTGAAAGAAGAGTGGGACATTGTCATCCAATTACCCAATCAAGAGTTTCAAAACCAAAAATTTACGACATAAAAAATTCCCATTTGGATGTCAGGGTTCCTCCCTTCTTCCAGTTTCTGACCTTGAGGGCACACTAAATTTGAATCGGACCGAATGTTTCAGGCTGTTTTACGTCTCTGACTGATTCTCCAGACTTTTGTTACGTTTCTTGCCCCATCTAATGTTTCATCATATCACTTATCGGACGTAGCTTCCCTTTCTCTGTTTCTAGTCTTCGTGCGCCTGTCCCACGTGATTTGAACATCTTATAATGATCTCCGCACATCTATCCCTTCTCCATTTCTTTATGTCCTCCATACCCCTTCTCGGTGTCTTCTCTCCCTCCTCCGTGTCCCCACCCTTGCCCCCCTCTTCCGTGCTCCTACCGTCACTCTTCCCGAGAGCTGCAATTTCCCAATGACATACTTCCGTTCCCTCTGGGCGGTTAATGTCCTAGAGGTTCTAAAGTTCAACACGACGATGGATTTTCGACTTTGGCTACGCATCCAGGTCGAATTCAGTCTACATCACGATTCAACCAAATGACTTCTCCAATCGGTAGTTTTCTGTATTTTTACTGTTAATACCTAGCGAATGCCGGTACTGTACCTTTTCTCTTCTATCTCCTTTCACACACACATTTACACGTACATGCACTGAAGTACCAAATATGACCGGTGACCTGCCGTCTGCGTAGAGATTGCTCCGACTGGGGCGATGTTCGTCTGGGATACAACACAGCTTCCAAGGAAACACGCTCAACGCAAACGGGATAAAAGGCACAGGAGTTCATCCCCGGAAAAAATTAACAATCAGCCAATAAATTGTGTCCTACTTTCCCTTGTTTCGGTCCCCGTCAACCTCTTCGAGATTTCTGCCCGTCCCTTTCCCTTCCACGTTCATGTTCACCGAGCTGCCTTTCCCGAGAATGAGAGCCGATACTCGACCTCATCCCGTTACTCCTCCCGGCCCCGCCTCCACTCCCACTCCCACTCCCACCGCTGTCCCTTCCCGAAGAGGAGAGGTGGGCGGCGACGTCGCCCCGGCGCTGGCCTCTTCCTCTGCGTTCCTTCCACACCTCCCACCCCACAGCGCGGGCGACGCACGGCCTCCTGAGCAGCGGCGATGCGTGTGTGGCTGCGACATCGAAGTAAACGCACGCGATACGTCTTTTTCAATTATTTGCTGCTTTTACAAACGCAATTTGCTTTTCTGCTGACGCACGATCGTGAAAATGTGATGGAAAAACATCACAAAGAGGAGAGAATGTTTATGTTATTCCAATGGAACTCTATATGAGCACGTGCAAGTACTATTCGTTACACAGCCGTGGGGATTTGTATATATGTTTTGTTATCTTCACGTAATAAATATGAATTTGTAAAATGATGTTCACGGTATTTTTCACACGGCAGTAAATTGTTAGCCCATCCGTGTAACATCGTATAACCGAATAAACGACTGCTTTAAAATTTCTTAAACTACTCTACATTTTAATCGCGGAGCACTGAAAAAATCTTTCATGCGGATGCAAGTTTTATTTATTGATGCACTTTTGTTTTAACGGTTTCTTTCATAATTTTCTCTTAGAGAAAAGAAAAACATTATGTTTGTTCAAAGCAACAGTGACAAAAGGAGTGTGTCTATGATTATATATACTTTTGACTATACAGCTCATATTATTTCGCTCAGAAAACCAATATATTTTAAACAATAATTGTTGCAAATCATGGTGCCTTCTTCAAATGACATTCACATGGTGTGTTAAAGAAATTCTTCTACTGATGCAGTTCGGATGCCTTCAAACTGGAAAAAATGTCCACGATGACGAACACTTTGACAGACGAGAGACTGAGACGTGAAAGTCGTTTGCTGATAAATCTCCTTACACCTTGTAATGCAATCTTCAACACTCGCGATGTGTTGGGTAGGGTGTATTAGTCACTCCCATTTTTTCGGCGACAATTGTAGCGACGATACAATTCCTCGGGTCCCAGCGGTTGGACCCATTTTTCTCCACCACTTTTCACTCGTCCACAGTTTTTGGTTGTAAAGCTACAGCGCACTAATGCATTTTAAAATTTATTAGCAAAAAACAAACAAAAGAAGAACTATCACTATTTGATAACAAATGTTTTTCCTAACTTTCGCTTTGATGAAGTATTGCAACACATCGCGTATTCTGCGTATTTCCTCATTTAATACGGCGTGGATCGATATACTGTTAAATTATGAATGTGTTGAGACGAAAAATGAATGTAATTCTTAGGCCTGAGTACCCGAAAAAGTTCACGTAATTGCAAAATCAGTGCCATTGGAACCTATAGCCTTCTTATTTATTATAAGATACTCAATAGTAGTGTTTTAATTTTTTAAACCCGTTATCTCCCGTTAAAACATCTAAAGTATATTTTGCTAGTGCTTTGCAGAATTCACAGATAGGACAAAAATAATTATATTTGATGTTTACTCTGTTCTTCTAAAAATGTGATGCTGATGTATTTTCACGTTAATATATAAAACTCTTCGGAGCAATTTTCACTCCCCATTTCGTTGTCTGGGCTATCCGGGACGAGCCGCGTCACTGACATAGTGGCTAACATTTCGGCCAGTGTGTTGTGACCTTCCTCAGAGCGTACTGTTGAGTAGGCTAGTACTGCTGAGGAGCAGTGCGCTCTGAGGACGGCCAAAACACGCTGGCCGAAATGTTAGCCACCATGTCAGTGACGCGGTTCGTCCCGGATAGCCCAGACAACACAAACTCCGGCCGCGGAAGTCTACGCAACCATATTCACTCCCCATTATTAAATTCATGTAATAAATATCTTTACAAACCGGGTTATTGGAGATAAAGAGATCTGCTTTTGCAGAACATTCAAAGAAATTTCCAGTTTTCTTTTCGTGTTCCATTATGTGTGTTATAGTTCTTATTTTTACGAGAGTGTGCAATTTTAAGAGCAATTACAAGTTCGGTTATGCTCGTTAACGGTTAATAAAGCGAATTTAAAGTATATAGATTTTAAATGCATCCATCTCAAATTCTTCAAACAAAACTCTCTGTATTTTATGTTTAAAAATTGCTGCATATTTTCGTCACGTTTCAGAGAATTCCTATTTTTTAAAGGAATTCAGTATTGTCTTTTCTCAGAATTCTAATTTGAGGAACACACATGAATAAATCGGGTTTCCACTTTTCATTCAATCTCGCATAGGCTGCCATGGACAAAGACTCCGTGTGAGCATTCATTTCAGTACGCAATTACGAGAAAGCAAAATTACCCGCCCAAGAATAATTTTCCCTTTGATACTCGTACAATCCAGAACGACAGAAAAATAAATTGGTCTCGTCCTTCTCACTTAACGCCTCCCCAAGAACAATTCACAAGAGCCACTTAGGGAAACCACTAAATCCGAAAACAAATGAAAATGCAACAATCGCTTTTAACACATGCCTTTGCGAGTAAAACAAAATCTGCCGAGGCTGCAAAGCAAACACGAAGCGATTAGCAAACCAGTCCCAGTCGCGGTAATATTTAGTGAAACTGCGCAACGAAGTTGAGCGTCAAATGCAAAAGAATATTACGCCAGAAGGAGGCAAACCCGAGCAAGGAACATGCATATTCAGCCCTATAATGGGCATGGATTACGCTCAAGCTCAGCATAGAGGAAACGTTTGCTTCCTCGAAAATGATACGGATTTACATGCACCAACCGGTGTGGTAAACGTTTCATTTTTATTATTTTTTTTAACTGAGAGAATTTCTGCTACGAATATCGCCACACTGCAACGTTCTCTGCGTAGGACTGCGGCTCCTGACAGAGATTACTGGTATTGTAAGCTCTCAGATGTGACACAGATTCCATAAAGGGACTTAAGAGAGCTTAGGAGTGCGACAGCGACGATGGCGACTGCGGCGCACACAGCGGACAGTCTGGGAAATGCCCGCCAGGCAAAACAATCGAATAGACTTCTGCACATCTGGCGCGGCAACTCTGGGGTGGGAAAGTTAAATATTGGAGGAGATGGTGGACACAGTGGAGTGCAACACATGGGTGTTCTGATGTGAAAGACCGGATATGAGTTGCGGAGGCACGTTTATTCTAATCTATTATTTGCCTATTATTTCATTACATTAAGACTGACTCGCTCTTCCATTGTGATTTCCTCGCTTGAAAGAAAGAGATGTATATCGAGTTACTAAAGAAAGGTACTACATATGTCTCTCATTTATTGAAACTCGAAGCTCCCCAAAAATATTCTTTGATGTCGTCGAGGTCTTATTCTCGAACACCAGTGAAAGACCGATATTTACATACTCTTGAACAAGTCGGAGAATTGCTATTTACTGTCAATACAGATTTAAACAGGTTTCTGAAACAGGAGTTGAAATATTTGATTATTATCTTTAACAGAACGTATAGTATTTTGGAGGGGACTGTAGCAGACGTGAACATTTGAATATAAAAGAAGTGTATATTAAACGAATTAAAAATCCAAAAACTAGAATTTATTTCATGCACGCTCAGTCATTCTTCTTGTTGACTAAGCATTACTTTCATGGATACGGTTAAAACAGTACAGCACTTGAATTGGTAGTCACGAGTTTTTTTTCAATCCTCGCCTTGGGGTGTACTTCTCGGCGTCCCTGGCCAACGATTCGGCGACAAGGTATCCTTTTGGCTACATTAAGGATTCCAGGTGAATTCTTCCTAACCGTTCCTCTAAGTCTGAACTAATTTGATACTAAAACTGTAAATAAATATAAGAAGGTTATTTCTAACAAATATTCCTTCTTTCTAACCACAACTGCTTCTCGGTCACTACACACGATTTTTCTTTCCATTACAAATTATGTTTGTCTACAGCCTATTATTACTGTTAGTATTACACTCGAAACTTGAAAGATATGATTATTACACAATCAGATAGGTGATAAAGATACTGATCTAAAAAATGAATTTATGCTTGTCTCGGGGGTGTACGCAGTTTACTTGTGCGATTAGAGACTATTTTATACAATACAATTTTGAAGTCAATTTCAATTTTACAAAAATAATATCGTCTCAGCTGAACACTTTTGAATAAAAAATTAAGCTCTTTTCATTTGAGTAGAAAATACTGTGATTTCACATTAGTACTCATGTTAAGATACTGAAGCAGCTGAACACTTATTATTTTCAATGTTCACATACCAATTTCATATAGTAGGCCTAAAATGCCTTCATTTTGTGATTCAGTATTTTTTTACAAAATCTGTGTAGTTTATCAAACTATTTGTACCCTGCAACAACTTAATACTTAATAATTTATAATTCTCAATACTCTTACATGAATACCAATTTACTACAAAATGAGTAAACTGTTTTGCTTTTATAACGAAAATTTTCATACAAAATCTATAGTGTTGTATCACACCATTTTAGTGTCTATTTCTGTACCTCACTTTGGACGAAAATCCCAATTGACGTTCCGTTCTCTTCGTCGGTGTGTTTACCGACAGTAGTTAAAATTCAATAAAACGCTTCTTTATCACACGTCTTGTCACTCGGAAGAAAAGTTAACGCAATATTCCATAATTAACTGACTCAACGACGCGTAATGAATCGGAAAATATTAACAAGCGCCGGCTCGAGACAGCCAAGGAGGAGCATAGAGGCGACTGAAAGATGATAAAAGGGCGCGCGCGTCCGGGCCAATGAGACGGGTCATTAGGGTGAAATTTTTCCACCGAAAGGTCGCTCGAAGTTGAGGACGTGTTTTAAAATAAGGGACAAAAGTCGCAAACTAGTTACTTCAACTCCGCCCTGGCTGGAAGCCGCGCGATGGAAAAGGGCTGTTTTCGGGCGCGGAGAGCCCTTCAAGGGAAAAAAGGGTCGCGGGGTGCGAGAGAGGGGAAGTGGGTGGTAGGAGAAGCTCTAGAAGGTGATTGAATTTGAAAGACAAGACTCGACGAAAGGAGCGGCCCACTCATTTTTAAACTTGGGTGATAAAAAAAAGTTGTTGACAGAGAAGTTGAAACGTAACAAGGGGTCTCGTGTTATTGAAAGTGTCGCTCGGCTATCAACAGTAATAAATGTGAAAGGGTCTCCCCCGAGGATCCGGCGTCTCTTTTGTCGGATACAGAGGATCGGGCCGAGGCGGCTCTGCCTGAGAGCTAATAAGATGTGACTGCGTTTTTGTATTTCAAGACTTATTTTATAAAAAAGTTTAAGACGTTGAAATTGAACTTGGTGAAAGGGATTTAACATATATTAAGTTTAAGTAACATACTGTTATTTAACATAGGGTATATAATTTAGGGTTGTGCGTTAAAGGGTAAAATATCGTAATGTATCTTTTCAGATATGTTAAGTCATTTCTAAACAAATGTAACACTATCAAATTTAAATTACTGCAAGCGATTTAAAACACTCTAAGTTGGTACACTTAAGTAATACAAATGTGTTTTAATATTACAAGTAATACTTCCATAATGTATTTGTAATAAGAGATAAAGAAGATAAAAACGAAGAATAATAAAAATTTCGAAAGCAAACTGCCATTTTTCGAAAAGTTTGGAATGTTTGAGAGCACTACACTCAAACTATGGAGGCAGAGAATGATTACAACTTCGGTCGAATTATCGCACGAGTGTCACGAGCACATACTTTCTCGCAATATTACAATGTTTTCATTTGTACATCGGGATGCCAATAATGCATTATTAATTTCAAACGAAAATTACGCAAAATCTCCTAACTTTTACAAAAAATGTCCATGACCTTTAATAAAGATGATGCACAACAGACTTTGCAGATGAAAATTTCCTCAACAGACTTTGTCTGAGGCAAAAATCCCGATGTTGAATTTTGTAATTTAATTTTGTTGGTTGCAATTTTCGAAAAATCATAAAATTCAAAGAAAATAAATTAGAATTACACCATTATCTTGAGTGTCTTAGTGCCTCCATGTTACCTCCAAAAATTAAAATATCGACTTTTAATTCAAGCAGCCACGACATCAGCCAAAACCATCGAGGAATAAGCCATATAAAACTAACAGCACCCAAAATTCAATTTCAATCTAAAGATAGCGAACATTTTAGACCGACTTGAGGCTAATTATATGCTCTATTTCCGAATTTGAGGCTCTTTTGAATTTCCCAAAATCATGGGCAGTGCCTTTAGCCTTAGGCTAAAGCTAGTAGAACCCATCAAGAAAATCCATCGAAAATAATTAAAAACGTGAAACCTTACTCAAAGTTTAAGGCCAATTTGACGCTCTAGGAAAAAGTATTCCCGCAGTTTTTTCCAAAATTCCGGGCTGGTCAAAGAGAATGAATTGACATTCGTTCTTATGGGCTCGCTGATAGTAATGGTTACGTAATTTTGTACGGCAATTCCCGGCAATATTAAGATATCCCAATTATCTGTAAAACTATTATTAGAAACACGATTTCTACGCAGTATCGAATACAAAATTACGCGTGCGAACATGCACTAACATATAGCCACTCGATAAAGGGTAAAAGTTGACAAAACATGCAAAATCGAATTTAAATTCAGCATATTTGTTCGTTATATTGTATTTTGAAATGGTGACCAATTGCATTTTTTTCTAAATGTTACTCTGTCAAAAACATGGTTGGTCAAATACAGAGGTAAAGAGAACAGGGACAATAGATTGTCATGGCGGCAAAGACAAGGCATCTTTTGCCTTCAGGATGATGATCATGATAATGTTGGGGAGTGTTTTTCAGCACAAAAAAGACTTTCTTTCAGCACATAAGACGTAATGGGAGCATACAAAACTGAAATCTGAGCAATTGTGAGGTCAAATTCTGAGGTGAAATTGCGAAGTAAAAATAATTTTTATAAAGCTTCTTATATTTTTTAGATATTTCAAGTCAGAATTTCAATTTAACGTTTGATAAAATGTCGCCTTGGTTAGTTAAACTTATGCGTACAAACACTGATTATGAAGACATTTTATGTTTACAACAATTTTTTATGACACCACCAGACGTAAACATGTTTTTGATTTCTGAATTGGTATTAGAAATTTTACCAAATTTGATCATATATTTTTTATTTTTTACCACAATATTTTAAATATATTTAATTTCTATTTGTTTATTTATTTTGAAAACTGAAGCGGACTGAGAAGCAACTCTACATAATTTTCCCCTCCTATTGTCAGTTTGTAAGGGATAATGAATTGTTGCTTCCAACATCTTCATTACCCTTTGAGAGTAAATATCTTGGCTTGAGTCATTTCGCAATTCTTCTTCGGAGAGCGACTACTAGATTTCGAAATTCTACCATGTGTGTTGCAGAATTAAACTTTGTAGTAAAGCAAATTGGAAAAGACAACTATTGGAATATCTTACTACTAGAAATTTATGTTAATTATTTATTTTTGTACAGTCCTTATTTCTGGAATATAAATGCGGAAATAGTTGTTTTTCCTTTAACCTCAAATTAGCCTTTATTTTGGTTGGTTTTCATATTATTTAAAAGATTTTTTGATGGATTTTCTAAGCGGGAGCTGCTAGCTTTCTCATAATGCTAGCAGCGCCCACGATTTTCGGAAATCCAAAAGAGCCTAATATTCTGGAATAAATCATTTAATTACCTCAAGTTAGCCCACCATGTGGGATTTAGTTTGGTTGAAATTCGTTGTTGCGCGCTGCTAGCTTTAGATGGTTCGAGGAATATCGATTTTGAAGAAAATTAACTGAAAGGTTAATGCGCCTTCAATCGTTTTTGCGGTATGAAGAATGCAAACATGGATTCTAGCTACATGACGTGTTAAAGGTTTTTTTTCTATATTTAACAACTGGTTTTATTCCCTTTTTCCTTACCATGGCTCGGCAATAAGAGTTTTTGTGTTGAAAATTTGCTATTTTCGTGCCCACGATTACAGTACTTTCTCTTCTTATGTTCGTAAGTGCGAGAAAGTAAAAAGTAAATGTGTGTTAAAAAATAACGAACCATAATACGTTTGCATATTCAACATTCTTAGTAAGCTCGTAGTATTTGCTCCACAATATTTTCACATACTCTTCATGTTCGTTTTCACTTGTCTCAAAGTCGACCACGGTTTTGAGCACCGCCCGCAGACCTCCACCCCCCAACCTCTACCACGCTTTCGCCGCGTCCTCCACCGCCATCGCTGTCCTTCATCTCGCCACCTTCACCAGCCCGCGGCCACCACCAACGCAACTGACCTAAGCCCTCCGGATATCCCCGCCCCATTCGCCACCTTCACCGAACCCTTTGCCTGCGACAACCCGCCAGTCGCAGCCAGTTGCCACCTCCACCACCTTTGCCGTCCCCGCCCCCACCGCCTGCCCACAACTCTTACTACCTTCGCCATTCCTCCGTCCGTCCGCCACCGCCGACTCCCCGCAACTCTGCCGCCTCCGCCATCCCTGCCGTCCCTGTCGCCCCGCAGCTCCTCGTACACCCGTACCCACCCGCATACCTCGTACCGTTTGCTTACTCTCTTGTCGCCATCCCCACCTCTGTCTCGCGGACTGCTCCCGCCGACCCCGCCGCCCTTTTCCCACACCATCTCCACCGCCCTTCGCTGTACATCTTCATCGACCCCCGTTCTCCCCGCTTACGCCTCCCACCTGATTGTGCACGCACCACTAAGGCCGTCACCGGAAATCGCGGCTGCCCAGTGAAGCCACCAGCTATATCGTGATGATTTCATTTCCGCTCCGACCGCGGTGCCCCCCCCCCCCTCCGGAGCGCTCTCAACAGGTTGGCGCGGCGCCTGCCCCTGCGCGACCTGCCGCCGGCGGGCGGCGAACGGCGGATGGGCCACCTACGAAGTGCTGAGAGCAGAAGCGGAAGGAGTCCTGTGATGACGTGGAATTACGCATTCAAAGAGGACAGATGCATAATTGTTATCATCACGGATGAATCTATTGTCCTAGTTATTCTAATTAACCTGAAGTTTTCTTTTAGTTGAGTATAATCGGGTTGAATTGTGGGCAGTAAACCAAGTAGGAAGAATTTCTTCTTACTTGCGTCACCCCTTCGTTCCACCTACCGAACTTCAGTACCACAAACGTTCTTTCTTTTCGTTGCTTCCACTTAAGTTTTCTTCATACGACCTCACTGACGAGAAGTTTCCTATGGTGTCTTAATCATAATTTTTAATGCACCTCTATTTAACTGTGCATTAGTTCTGAAAATGAAAGTTATGCTTGCAAGTACTTGTATTTTGGATTCACTTGCTTGTAATATTGTATTTTAAAACAATGTTATGATTTTTATGGGTATGTTGTTCTCACTGTTAGCTTCAAATATACATTAATATGGAAGCCTATCTATTTACGAAACGCAGAAGCACTACAAATTAATAAATTTCTGTAATAACTTATTATGATTTTATTCACTATCTACAATGTATCCTGAATGTCGTCTATTTAAAGAAAATATGATATAACAACACCAATGCAGTGTTGAACAGGCTATTGAATGTTTTAAAGACACATGTAAGCCAATGATCACAAAAAAATCAATGAGATTTTCTCCTTTTATCTGACGAGAAAATTGAGATCTGTTATCATGAGAGATGAGAGAGTTGCTCAAAGGACGAAATATGATCAATACGAAAAGGGATTCACACCTGTTATTCTTGTATCTGCACTTTCTGATCAAAACTATGTCATGGAGAGGATTTGTATTCCGTTTTGCTTCTTACTGTTAAAGAGCAATTCAGGGATGGCGATTGCATCTTTCTTTCCCCACGATCAAGCTCCTGTTCATACTGCACGGTCTGTGGCAAAATGGTTACCATACAATAACATACCTGTACTGGATTGACCTGCAGACAGTTCTAACTTGAATTCTATCGAACACCTTCGGGATGTTTTGGAACGCCGACTTCGTGCCAGGCCTCACCGACCTACATCGATACTTCTCCTCAGTGCAGCACTTCGTAAGGAGTGGGCTGCAATTCCCCAAGAAAACGTCCAGCACCAGATTGATAGTATGCCTGCGAGAAGGGAAACTATCATCAAGGCTAAGGGTGGACCAACACCCTACTGAATTCCAGCATACCGATGGAGGGCGCCACAAACTGGTAAGCCATTTTCAGCCTCATGTCTGGATACATTTGATCACACATCATAATGTACATATTGTCATATTTTAACAGTTCTTCATCTTATAATTAAATCAAATATATTTTGCCCCGCGTTTTATTTAAATTAATGAGTGGCTAGTTCTAATTATTATCATGGTTTCGGGCGTTTGCATACTTACGTTATCTCAGGGTATTGTCTTACTTCTGGGGGGCTAGAAAACACTGCTCATACGAAAATTCGGATGGTGATAATTTAAATTTGTTTGGAAATATTCTATTATTTATTCCTTTAACTAATCTTAAACATAAAAGAACATTTAATTTGTTATGAAATTATGAACAACATGAAGCGTCGGCTGCAAAATTAATTTATTTCAATATTCTATTTGTTTTTAAAATTTTACAATACTTCATTATTTTGTCTCCACTGTTGCTTATTTTGAAGGCTATCGCATATCTATTCAGAAAAATGATAATTATTCTTATAACGTAACTTAGTGTCTTATAATTAAACATGTCTTGGTGTTGCTAAATTGTCTATAAAGTATTTTTGCAACTTATCTTCTAATCTTTCCTTTGAGAAGATATTTCAGCAATCTTGGCGGTGTGACGGGATCAGCGCCTATTTGCATATGTCCACGCTGAATTTCTTTGTATTACCATATTGAATTTACTTAATGAATTACACTACATTGAACTCTTTCATGAACTAACAACAAAATATTTTTACTTCATGCCCTGACGGCCGTAGATTCTCACGCTGCAAAATTCAACATAGTTCTGAATTAGTGTTAGTTTTCATCTACGATCTGTGTTATCAAGTTCACTTGAAGAAAGGAGAGCGCTGCGTTGGCTGCTAGACTGTTCATTCAAAATAACTGTTAAATGCGAGTCGCAAAACAATCAATAAAAAATTACTCAAAAAAGTTCATCTAACATATGCCAATATTTATATCATTGTATTCGTAGTTTTACGCTCGTCGCGACGCATTAAAAAATGTATATTTCAATTAAAAAAACTTACTTCAATATCTCGTAAAATACAAGTAATAAAATAGAAAGGAATACATACATAAATAAGGTTCATTCCCTCACACACTCTGTGAAAATTGCATTGCAATAACTTCAACCTTTCAAAAATTACAGGAGGTTCTGAAGTTATGTGACACCCTAATATTCTGATTGTTCTACAAACAGTGGAATATCTTATAATTTTTTGGAATACGTTCGATCGACTCAAAATACGTTTAAACGGCTCAGAAAAAAATACGCAGAAGAGATGTGATTCAAAATTTTACTCGCAAATATGTGTTTTTGCAAAATTGAATTTCAATCTACTTTGCATTTAGAACCTTGCTGTAGATTGTTGCAGGAGAAGGCTCCGCGGAGCTTTAATAAAATCTAGTAATATCTGCTTATCCGCTCATCGGGATATCAGCTAATGAATTTTTAAAGAATGCGATGTTTCCCGTGTTGTTTTAACTTCGCCTTCGACTCTCCATATTCATTGCAAATTCATACCCTACGTGTGATTCGAACATGAACTTTTGGGCCCTTACAACATGTTTTTTCTCCTGATTTCGCAGACATTCGGGTGAATATTCTGTTAAAACTGATCACTAACAATCATCATAAAACTCGTCCTCTGTTATTGGTTACGCTTTTGGAATGTACAACACATATTATTTAATAAAAATAAATTAATGGAAGAGTGCAAACAGTCCTAAATCTAATTCCATGTACCCCCTCCGGTCCTCAAGTGACCCACAAATGAAAACAAGAAACTCCCGAGGGAGAATTCAAAACAAAAAACTTAAAAATTAAAACGAATTTCTCGTTTCTTGTCTCCGGCACAAATGTTTCGCCCTCCGTCTGAGTCTTTTTTCTTTCTTCGAACTTTTTGCAGTTTGTTTCTTCGTTTCTTTCCTTCGTCGCTTTCGCGCACTTTCCCCGGTGCTGCCTCTCGTTTTCTTTGCGCGAAGATCAGCGCCCCTAGCGGCGACTTGCATCATTAATTCTTCTTTAAGTTGGAGCTGCGCGGCTCGGCCGCAGGGCGGGCCAAGGGAGAAAGTGGGGGTGGGGCAGTGGTTGGAGATGCGACCGCACAGGGTGGAAATGGAGGACTCGACACCGGGAGAGGGGCTGCGAGGGAATGTACGCAGGGGGATGGAGTGATGGGAGAATTAAGTGGGCTGGAAGAGAGAACGACATGGCAGAAGTGGCGTTCTCGTGGGAGGATTCGCTTGGCCGTGTTGAATGAAGGGGGACGATGGTGTGAAGTGGGGAGGTGAATGAAGGGATAGGGAAGAGAAGATGGAAGGACAGAACCAAGGAAGAGTCGATGATAGAGGAGAGAGACGGGAGACTAGTTCGCGAAGGGACGAAGAGGATTGAATCGAAGGTGGGATGGTAGGGACAAGAAGACTGGAGAAGGAGGATAGTAGTGAGAATTAATGAGGCGAGTCGGAATAGAGAATTCTGGAGAAGAATGGAGAGTAGGAGAATGATTGAAGTGGAGACTGAAGAATGGTTAAAGACGACGCATGCAGAGATTGGCGACTAGATGAGGAGAGAATGAGAGAGGATGGAAGATACAATACAGGGTAAGACGGAAGTGACTTGGAGGGAGGTCGTGGCGAGGGTCATCGAGTATCATCGGGAGGGCGTTAGGGAGGGTGAACCCAGAGCGAGGCCGAGTTTAGGTTGTGGACGCAGGAGGCGGCAGAGGAGGAAGGCGAGCCCGGAAGTTTGAGGGGGGTGGTGGTGGGGGGGAGGGGGAGACAGACAACGGGAAGAGGGGCCGCGCCCGCAGGCAACTCTCCGTGATAAATCCCAATTTTAAATGTTATTGGGGCGAGGTCGGGCGCCTCGCCCCTTGTTTACGGCCTGGGGCTCTCTGCGGCGCCGACGTCTCCGCGCAGTAAACTGCAGGAACTTGCAGTAAGTAGCCGGCTGCGCGGGAGCTGAGCGGAGGGCTCGCTTCGATGAGTGGAGTGCGGGCTCACGGCTTTTTAATTCTCTTGCGGGGTCTTTCAGTCTTTAAGTTAGAAGTTATTTTTCTTCTGCTTCTTCTCCTTCTGCTTCGAACTTTTTTGTTTTTATTCTTCATTTTCTAATTATGATATTTTATTAGTATTTTTGCTACATTTTTTGGTATTAATTGTTATTGTTATGGCGTAATACTCTTTTGCTTTAAATAAGGTTTTGAAGGAATATCGTTTTCGCTTTATAGGGTGAATAGAGGCAAGAATTAATTATTAAAAATGTTGACGGTAAGATTATTGGTTGCAAATCTCACTCACGTAATAAAAGTCGTCTGCGTAATATATTTTTTTTTCCTACCATCACAAATGAAATTTGGTAAAAAATTTGGACAAAGTTTTCGTAGTGAAACAATTTTCGAATCATCCTTAGCATATTTTGGGAACCCTGATAGCTACCTGCGTGTGACTACATCGACCAAATTATTATGATTGTGAACATAATTCTGACATTCAACACCTTCAATTGCAATGGTAATAATATTATATCAATAACCTTATAATTAAGTTTTTGATTAAACTATGCTAATTCTGTATGTATCCCATTATAAACTCATAGATTAGGTTCGTGAAATAATTTGATGAGTAGGTTATAATGAGATTAACTCGGAATGTGAGGTAGAATCTGGGACGACCCCGAGGGATATTGATTGAGCCTGATCATTGATCTCAATGATCATGCTAATTTGTATCTTACGCGACTTGCTATACTGGCACTTGACGAGTATCCGCCGGAGGAGCTTCCACGGAAGACCCTTTACTCGGGCGTTCACCCTGGGACCGCTGTAGGTTTTATTAGACGTCCGTCTGTCCAAGGTCGACCTTCTTTATTCTCTGCCGGGCAACTCCGGAAAAGTGGGAGGAAAGGATTTCTACTTGTAGCTCAACGGTGGTTGTGGCAAAAAGAAATATTATGTAACAATGCTGAACCGAAACCTTTTTTTTTAAAAATATTGCATTTTGTCTTATATTTTAGAGTTAATAACAAATGGCAATGTTTTTAAAAAATGTTATGAGCAAACATCTTTAAGCATTTCACCATTTTTCAACTCGTAAAAGTACGTAATAGACTTAATATTCATAAAATTTGAAAACGGTAGCACTTTGGCCGCAACAAATAATGCTATAAACGTTTATCTGTAATTATTATGTCGTCACAATCAATATTTAGTTTTGATTGTGTCTATTATAATTTGATATGTGTGTGTAGTGTATGTATGAGTATTTAGCTTGAAACATCTTCTACAGTGATTCACTACGGTAATGATCTCAAATAAATGAGCGATTAAACTGTTCACAAAACAGTTAACACACACCATCTCTTTTCATTAATACCATCTCGTCTTGTAATATCCTAACTCTTCGGAATTTAATCACAGCGGATATATTGACTTGATTCACTCTGTATTATGAACATGATTCGTGCAAAAGTCTATTTAAACTCATTACGCTATGACATACGTAAACACACATAATCACAAACACGACCAGTGACACGAACAACTGACATCAAATATCAAAACAAATACAACTGCAATCTAGTCGCCATGAAGCACATTAATCAAAGAGTTGATTACTCAGGAAAGCCAGGAGGATCGAGGTCGTACGCCTAACAAACCAGAACAAAGCACGCGTTTATCTTAACTGCCCCTTCGTCTTAGTGCTAGATGCATATCTTTTAACGGAGTCCGGAGAATAAGGGCTGCAAGGTCCGATTAAGCCCCAAAGAGACCACTTTCCAGGCCGGTAGCCCTCGGGTCGGGCAACAGATCTCGTCCTCCCGTTTCCCGCAATCTTCGTCCCTTCCTCACTCCCCAACCGCCCGCCACGCCCGACTTCACATCCTGCACTTCCTCCGTTCCACCGTTCGCTCCGCCTTCCTCTTCCCTCTATCCCCGTCTGTTTTCGTCTTCCTCCAGCCCGTTCGCCATCTCCCTCCGCTTCCCTTCCCTCCCCCATCCGCCCTCCTGCGCTGAAAGTGGCGTCATCTGCCTCTCGGTCGCAGGCCCCGAGGGAAAACGTTCATCGAACGCAAAGAGGAGATTGTATCGGGTTATTCAATTTTCCCCCGTCGGAATACTCCTGATCGGCTTTTGTTTTAAGAGAAGCTACTTTGAATTAGAAGGAACGTTAATGTGTCGACAAATCAGTAAGTCACACTACTCTACAATGTTATTAAGTTAGAGTTGTGAGTAAATTGTTAACTAAGATTTTATGAGAATATACGGATAATAATGTTTAGATTATTTATTTTTATTATGCATTTTCTTTCAATAACTGGCTCCTTTCAATTGGATTGTTTAAAATAATTATTGCTTTTGAATTAAATTATTTATTCTTACGTGTAGGTACTTGTCGTTAATTCACATTGCTGTGAATGTTTTTTGAAAATTGTAGTTGAATTCTAGCTGAATAGTAAACTTAAAATCATGTATTTTGGTTTACTGTCTTCCAATTTTCATTGCCTCATTTTCTACTTTAGTTTTTAGTATCTCCTTAAAGACGTGATAATTATCTTTCTAATTTTCATATCTGATCAGAGTATTTCTTATAATGAACTTAAATTTCCGTGATCTACAATAATATTATACACAGTGTAAACATGAACCGACTGTCACGTTTACAACTACGATGATAAATTTATAAAACTTAAAAGCAATCTGAAGGTCATTAAAGTTCTTCTAACGGCTCAGGTTTTTAGAATGATTAACGTACCATCATGGATGGTATCCCATTGGTAGACTCTAGAAATTGACGTCGCTGCTTCTGCAGATGCCTGGTGGCTACGCGCGTGTCACTCTCTCGTATTTGATTTGCAATTAATGCAAGAAAATAGCCACGCGATTTTAAAAGAAAGTATGAAAATGAATTGAACATGCATATTTGTATAACTAACTAGTGGTGCTAAAAAAAGTTCAAACTTTCTCGCCCCCAGTATCGGTTATGTAATAATATTATATCACATTTCTGTCTGTATCAACACATTTCAAGAGCGCTGCCAACAATGGGCACGTATTTTCTTATAAATTCTTCATAAAAGCGCCATTCTTGCTATAAATAAACTGTTTTTCAGTTTAAATTCTTGTGGTTTTATGAAAGATCCTCTAAGGTGTTTTATGGCACATTTTATTGTTTCGAATTCATACAATTATTTCAACGCTTCGCCTTTTCTGCCAAGTTCGTACGTTAGTTTAAAAAAAATGAAATAGTGAACGAACGAAAACAATTATAAACATTGTTTAATTTCCAGCACATTATACAAACTAGCGAGGATAATTTCACAAATAAATAAAACATTTAGAAATAAATCATCCATCCAATATATTCCTATTATACATTCGAGACAAGGAATTCATTACTACACACAATACACAAATACAACAATACACAAATGTTTTATTTTTTCATTGCGTCAAACAATTGTTTCAACTTCCGGGGTTCGCGACATCGGCTAGAATTATTGGGGAATATGAACATTGGGGAAATTAAGCTAAACGGTTAATGCGCTAGCGTTGTACACAGATGGCCGGACGGACAGACACGTTTGGCCGTCAATCGATTTTTCGGTTTTAAGGATCCACAAATTGACGTCGCTGCGGGATACACCGCGTTAGAGGAATTTGTTTTCTAAATTTCGTAACTGGATTTGTCCACTTTTTCCTTAGCAGGAGAAGGCAAAAAGAGTTTTTGTGTCGAAAATTCGCCGTTATTCCGGCGCACGATTACAATACTTTCACTTCTTACGTTAATAAGTACGAGAAAGTAAAAATATTTGAAAAGTGTTTTCATTGGAATGCAAATATACTGAAACAGACAGGAGTCACCAGTGACTAAGATTAAAACAAATCAGCACTGAGGTTCTGTAACCAGGCAATGGGAGAGCAGTATAACGTGAATCTATTTTGTTGTTTAAGCTGAAAATTGAGTTAGGCACTTATTATTTTCTGAGGCATTGTATAGTATGTTTTTGTCATTTTTTGTTTAGTACCTGGTACGGATGAATGTGGTGATTTTCGTGAATAATGTGTTTATTTAAAGTATGACTGAAGTAAAACGAGGGCGTGTGCATTAATACGTCCGAAGGTGTTCAAGAACGAACGCAGTGTTACGAGGGTGGTTAGTGCAATCCGGTGATTGCATGGGGAAGCCAGGGACTGGGCCCTACCTGCTGAGATATATGAAAGGCATTGGGATAATGAAAGTGTGTGTCTGTGTGCGTATATTTGTATGGGGGAGTCGGGGTGGACGCAATGGGTGAGTGCTTGCATGTTCACGTTGTAGAGCTCGCCTAGAGTGTTGCCGTTGCGCAAATGCTGGTTGTCGTTGTTCGGAATGCTTCCTAAATTTGCATGTCTGTACATGATATGTTAAATGTGTGCAGGTATGAATGAATATTTTCCATGTTTGTATTAAAATTAAGTTAAGATATGTGTGTTGCGCACATTGCGTTGTATTCTTTTATTCTATTGCAACTGCTTACGCAGTACAGACAAAGTATTGCAAGGCTACAGGAAAAAACGGAATTTTCGAAACAAAACTCTTATTGCAGGACCCTTCTATCGAAAAAGTGAATCAATGTTATTTATTTTATGGCAATTTACTTCCTCTAACATCTTGTGTAGTCAGAATTCATGTTTCTGGGGGCGTTGATACCGAAAAATAGATTGATGGCAAAGCGTCTGTGTGGCCGTGATGAGCGCTAGTGCTTAGCCGTTTCAGCCTATTTTCACTACAATTAATATTCCTCAATCGAAGTGGCTGCTGTCACCGCGCCTTGAATTGAAAACTGGTATTTTAATTTGAGAGGAGTTATTTATATAAAGCCCTAGGGACATTTTCAAATGTTTTAAAAAATGTACCAAATTGTTTGCTTAAGTTTTGCTGTTGGATAGCACGAGGGACACTTAAGAGATGCTTGTCGCATTTTCGTTGAAATATCTTTTTCGTTGAAAATTTCGAAAGTTCCATTTTTTGGCATGTTTATACAACTAAAATATTGGAGATATAGATCTTTTTCTTAATGAAATGTGTTCTTCAAAGACAGATTTTAAAATAGGGTCAGGTACAACTGTCCGAAAATTCAAGTGACTTTTTTGTAAAATGTAGACAATTTTTAATATTGTTTAAACACTCTTTTTGAAATAAGGCACAATTTTTTGGCATAAATTTTGACTTCAGATAACCTAACCCTTTTGAGAATGGCGTAAGTCTGTTTTTCGTCGACATCTCTGATTTTTCGAAAATGCAAACTTTTTCGCTTTCTTCTTACAACTAAATTTATGAAGATAAATTTGCCTTGAATGAAATGTGTTCATTAAAAATAGATTTTAATAAAAGACATCATTGATTTTTTTGTAAATATGAGTACTTTTTGCGTAATTTCGTGTAAAATATGCAATTTTAAACATTTGTTTCTCAGAAACAGCTCTATATTTTCCTCTACATTTCTTCACGTATGTAGCAATTATCGGTAAAGGAAGTGATACTGGAACAATTTTTGGCGCACTCTCTCAATTTTAGTAAATTGGAAAATAATCTAAATAGTAAATTCAAATTCTTCGTGCTTTGTTTGTGGCGTTGTCATTCTGTGAAAGTAATTTGAGATGTGCTTGGCAGCAATTGGATATTAGGAGAATATCTTCTCGTTGTTTTGTCATTTTATAGCTGTAATATATTACCCCGTTTAATTGTCAAATTGGTGTTGATATTTGCCAGCAGAAAAAGTTTTGGTACTTAATGTTCTAAGATGTAATGTGTAAAAACAGGATTTCTATGCAATATATGTTTTTTTATTTAATCTTAGTAAAATAACATTTTAATATTTTTTGGTACGCTCCTTTTAAAAATGTGTAGAGTTTCCGTGCATGTGTACGTATTTTGGTAGTTTTTGAAAGTCATACATAATGATAACAAGGACATTTTTCAATTAAGTTGAAACTGTGTATGACGTACTCTGCGGAAATGTGTATTCTGTGCACATTAGCTTAAATTCTAGGGTTGCTACCCAAAGCATACACAAGTTGAATCCTGAATACGGATGAATATGAGCGTTTTGGCACGAATTTATAAGAAAATACTCGCCAAGTATATATGATGCCAAATGTATTGTTGATTTAAAAACGTCGCGCTGGCTATAATCCAAGGCTGGATGTATTCAAGGAAAACTTGCGTAAACGTAGTCTTGCTTTTCTGTATATTGTACTGCCAATACTGTAACAGTTTAATTTATTTTTGTTTGTTCCATTTGAAAAGTAAGTAGTAACTGCTGCTCCTGATATCGAAATGAATGCAGATGAGAGAAAGTGTGTGTGCTATAGAACCACTAGTTTTATTTTTTTTAATGTTAATGTGTTTTAGAGTAATAATGTTCGTTCGATGTATTTTGCATTGCTGCTTAGGAATGTTCTTTTTGATGTTTATCGCTATATCTATCTATCTATTTATCTGTCTCTCTTTCTCTGTCTCTGTCTCTGTGTGTGTGGGTGTGTGTATGTGTCTGTCTCTGTCTGTCCCGAACGCGCTCTGTCCCTTGCAGCCTCTGCCCCTTCGCGCGGACCGCGCAGTTGCTTATGGCCTAATCCGCGTGGCGGCTGAGCAACGCCCCCTGCCTCGAGTCGTGAAGGAGAACGATACATCGCTCGCGCTGCGATATATCGCTGGAGAGGCGGTGGTAAGGGGGAGGCGCCGTGGCTTAGCGCCCGTGAGCATCCAAAGCCGTACGCCTCCGCCACCGCATTTGCGAGACGCGGGTGTAGCGGGAAGGCTTTGTTACAGGGACTGGGGTTTTGCTAACGCGTGTCTCATCATTCATTAGAATGAATTTTAATTTTTCAGTAGTTTTACTTGCGAAGTGAAAAGAGTTGCAATTTTTGCTCAAGTTGGATGTTGAAGGAACACTCTAGTTCTATTTCATTTATATTTTGCAATTATTTTTCTGTGATTTATACATTTAAAAAGTAATAATATTTTACGTCTAGAAACAAATTTGAGCTTTAAGAAAAGTTCGCCATATTTCCTTTACATGAAAAGTGTGGGTTCTAGATGTGTTTTCATTTACTCTTATTAAATGGTTTTAAAGTAAATAAATTGTTTTGAATGATTTTTTAAAATTAACCGCTTGCCTGCCGTCATTTGTTCAATACCTCATTTTCAATAACGACTAGAGTACAGTTGTAAAATATTTTGGTCGTTTTGCTATTTGCAATGGGCCTATCGAAACAGTCGACGCTCCGCTATAACCAAGTGTGTAGAGGAAGATGAAAATATGATTCTTGCATCATGAGGTTGGTGAAACGAAGATTGTTTTTACATTCGATGATTGTTTTGGATGGTAAGTGAATATATGAAAACGTTTTGTGCAGCAATGCGCTCCTTTACAAATAAATTTATTAACTGAATATAATTGCATTCAAAGTGTTTTTTGACTCCCAACCAGAGTGCAGGGAGTCATAGGTCCCATAACAAGTAAAGGAGTTGTTCATTTGTGAATGTTAAAAAAATTCTCTTAGTATTCCCACCGGGAGAGGTGGCTAAGGGAATCAACAGAAGTCACTGCAGTGCCTCTGACCAGGAGGAACTGGATTTGAGTCTCGGCGGTGGCAGGATATTCGACACTAGCTAGATCGAATTCAGTCGCTGTCTGGAGGAGAATTCTAGCTTCCGACTGTTCTAATCGGTATTCTTTCGCGGTATCTGCGATTAATACCAGAAGAATGCCAGAGCAGTACCTTAACAAACGAAGCACAGACTACGCGCGATCTCGTCTTCCAGATCCTTGCTCTGTTTTCTCCTCTTACTCACACACACATTTCTTTACAAGCACTACACCACCGCACACACGGAGGCTGGCTGGGGGCGTAGTGCTTGCTTCGACTGGAGCTGCTGCGACGCACCTGGGAGGTCGAGGCCGAATATCACCACGCAGGGGGGATGGCCACCACCATCTCTCGGGTTAAAAACATGCACTACACTTACGAAGTTAATGATCATAGAAGCTGGCGCGTCCGCGATCACTAATCAATAAATTGTAGTAATTCCCCTGCAACGACTACATTGCCCATAAAATAACATTGAGTAATTTGCCCACTTCTGCCTAGTTGTGCGATCGGAAAGGGGAAATGCGGCGCCGACCTTCCCGTCGCAAGCGCTTTTTCCCCAACCCGATGTCTCCCACTAGTGGGGCACGACCCCAGCCGGGACATGCTCTTAGCTCCCGACCGGTCGTCTGACGTCTGTGGTAGTGTGGTGCGTTAGAGTAGGTAAGGGTTGAGGTTAGGATTTAGTGTCGAAAATCTTGCCGCCGTCGAGACTCGAACCTAAAACCTCCCGGTGAGAGGCACTGCAGTGACATCAGTTGCTGCCCTGAGCACTCTTTCCCGGTACCTTCCAGGATGCAACATGCACTACACCTTCGGGAGTACGTCGCTGACGCGCTGGAGTGAATAGTCTGCGCCGGGAGAGGAGGCCGCTGGCCGCGAGGTCGCTCGCTGGGGAATCCTGAGGCGGCCGCCCCCGCGCAGGCGATCGGCTCTGCTTCTTCGTTGCGCCCTTCGCCGCGCCGGCCGCCCCCCCTGCCCCCCTCCCCGCACAGTGGCGCACTCCTCCCGACAGAGGGCCAAAAGTCGGAGATGAAAGGAAGGCTCTGGGGCATCATGATGCGCATTTTTTTAAACTTCACCTCTTTGTAGCCGAGGTGGCTAAGAGCGATTAACTGACTCAACTTCGCTTCGGTTCGAACGATCGCGGGTTCGTGTCCAGCCTTGGGTAGAGTTGTTTCATGTATGTGTGTGTTGTTGCGTAGGGCCCCGCGTTCGGTTGACCCCACATGACTCCACATTGACACCCAAAGAGATATCCGGAACTTTCACGAAGCTATCAAGCAAAGCGATGGTTTCAATTTTTTTTAAACATCTATTAAGTTCTGAAAGACGAAACTATCAATGAGTCTTAAGGAAGGGTTTAATAGTTACAATCCTAAAATATGAAACTCATTTCTTTATCTAAAGAATGATTTAGGAAAACATCTAGCCTGGGAATCATTGTTGACCTTCCCATTGGTATGGTAAAAATGAGTTACTACTGTAGGATACTTTTCCTCCAAAAGGTATGTCGTTCAGATATTGGTTGCTGCAGCACAGTATTTGAATACAGGAGATTAGAATCGAAAATGTGTTTATGTTATAAGTCAGGAGTTCAAACAGAAGGGAAACAGAATTGCGGTAATACAGTTGTCTGAAAGTAAATTAATGATGGGAGTATTTCCCTGTAGGAAAGCCGCAGCCTGCTCTTGCCCCGAGTCATTTACTTTGAAATTCATGGTGATCACGTGAGAGGCGAGTAGCGGAGAAGTAATGATGTCCCTTTTTATAAGTACTATGCTTACTTTGCGTTTTTTATAATACGCCATTTTTATAATCTGTATGCTCATTTTGATAATTATAAAAATTCGAAGATTATCTCTTAATAAAAAATGTTTAGAAAGAATGACATGTAGATTCTCTCATTCATTGGTTGTTTGTTAGTGATTTCGGGCGCGTCAACTGATGAGGTCATTAGTCCTGTAAGTGTAGTTCATGTTTTTCCTCAGGAGGTAGCGGTGGTTTCCCCCGCTGGATAGCGTGGTTTCCCCAATCAGGTATCTTCCATCTGCGGGACACCGCCCATCCCCGGGACAAGCTCTAACCGCCCAACCGGTCTCCCGCATTTGTAGTCATATGGTGTATGTTAGTGTGAGGGGAAGGGGTGAGGATAGGACAAGGAAGAGGGAGGAAACATCGTGCGCGGTCTGTGGCTTGATTGTTAGTGTACTGCTCCGCCATTCGCCTCATGTTGATCGGAGAAATCACGATCAACTGCCGATCAGAGCAGCTTGACGCTAGAATTCTGCTCCAAACTGAGAATGAATTCGATCTAGCTGTGTTGAAAATTGTGCTGACAGGTCTCTAACCTAGGACCTTCTGGTCAGAGGGACACAAATGAAATTGGTTGATGCTTTGAGCGATATCTGTCGGTCATTTGCAATATTGAACTTCAAGTAATCTTAATATTATCCTAGAAATTATGCCAGTTTACACATCTATTATTCTCTGCAATTTCAGGATAGCACAATCACGTGGCATTTATTTTTATACCTAATGTCATTGTATACCTAATGTCATTGATGTATCCAATTAACAAT
The DNA here is from genome assembly GCA_017312745.1 of Gryllus bimaculatus. Classification (NCBI taxonomy): domain Eukaryota; kingdom Metazoa; phylum Arthropoda; class Insecta; order Orthoptera; family Gryllidae; genus Gryllus; species Gryllus bimaculatus. The sequence goes on from BOPP01000425.1 coordinate 150,971, forward strand.
TTCTAATTTGATCAACAAATGCCCTTTTAGAAGATAGCTAATATGGATAAATAATTACCGAATTAATATGAAAAAATGTGAACACAAATTTAGTACAATGTTAGCGTAGTTTATTTATACTTGATATAGAGTACATATGAATAAATATATACGTTTAAGTTAATAATTAAGTATGAAAATTGTCACTTTATATAAAAACATAAGGTTATATCTATATCAGTAGACAAAGCGGAACCTTTGTCGTATTCATACGTCACTCGAAGTATTAGCCCCCCCTTACACATCAAATCACACCCCCATCACTCCTTCACATGTCAGTGTTGCAGCTGGGTCCCGTCCTCAAGAGCTACAGTCGGTCCACCCCCAAGTAATCTTCTCCTAATTTCGCCGCAACACGCGGACGGATGAGGGGCGGGTGTGGATTTCCCACCGCCGCCGCTCCGTCACCGCCCTTCGGCCGCTCCCAGGGGCGAGGCGGGGCGGGGCGGGGCGGGCGCGCCTTTGAGTTATCCCCTGCACGTTGGCGACGAGGGCTCATCGCCCTTGATGGATGGCAGCTCGGCGAGCGAACGGCGGCCGGCGCCATTTGGGTCGCCACGGCGCACGCGCGGTCGCCGCCGCCTCCTCTGCCCTCGGCCACCTGAAACATTCAGATCGGCGACAGGCTGAAGAAATGGATTCCATTCCGACGGGGAAGTTCAACATGCGGGTCGCAAATTGAATTTTACCGCCGGGATGGTTGCGCAGGAATGGCGCGTCGTTACGGGGGGGGGGAATCGAGTCCCCCTTCTGGTGGCGGTCGCAATAACGAAGGTGTCATCACTTGGTCATCATCGCAATTCGCCGTTGGGAATGAAATCGTCAATACAACTGTTTAATAATGTTGTTTGCGTTTTGCAATTTATTGTAGGTAAATTACTTTGAAATACTTAACGTAAAACAACATTTACTGCATGGTCATTAACAATGTTTCATTGGAAAAGAAACATACATATTCGAAGATTATTTTTAGAATACATGGAATTAATTCCAATCTAATGAATATATTTTCGAGGGAAAATATGCCAACAGATGCTTATTAACTCTTGAAACAACAGGGAAATATTTTATGCCCCGTCATTTTTTTTTAATCCCGGTTTTCACAATGAAAATGGAAAGCGTGAAATGTTAGTTGTTTTTTAAGGTTACGTAAATAGCAAAGGGCAAAAAGACATGAAAGAATACATGCTTCCAATGCAATAACCTTTTCTTCCAAGAACATAGATTAGACATGTCTTTTTTTCATGCGAAATTAACCCATTTTCAATGGAAACTAACTTGCTGTTTATTTAAAATTAATATTCAGTAGCCTTATATTTTCTAAATTGATTCTATTCTTTTGGGATACCATCAGATGCTCATCTAGAGCTGTTTTATTTACATTCTTTCTAATGGTAATGTAATTTCTATTTATTTCACTAACAACAAGTTAAAAAATAATGAGTAAAATCGGCAATGTCCCAAATCACAGAATGGAAATAGAAGCCAGAGATATGTTCTAATACAATTAGATTCAGAATGATTAGTAGTCATTAGAAGTAGATTATCATGGACTACAAAATAAAAATCTGTACAAATTCTAAAAAGTGATAATTATTTAAAACACATATAATTTCATTGGGAGTCAAATGAATATATGCTTCAAATTGCGCGAGAATATATTAGTAAAAAGAATTAATAATAATTTATATTCATGATGTAGTAGTAATTTTCATTTATGTTAACTTGATATGTAATGCAAGAATTATGAAAATATGTAGATATCACAAAATTTTAATGTAAGATTTTACATGAACATCTTCAGTGTTGATACGTGCATGATTCATATCCCGTCGTAAACTTGCATCGCAAGACCACGTAACATATTATTCCCGCCAGCACGACAAATGCATTATACGCAAGCGTCGTAAACCGTCTGGCAACTATTCATGCACGCGCCTTGACATAAAACAGCGGAAGAGCGTGTCGCAATAGCCGTAAGCTGCATAATATGACCAGAGAATATTTCAAAATATATTGCACTTATAAAGAACATAAACGCCTTTTCACTGCCACACGCAAAGACATCATACTCAATCACAATACTCAATATGGTGGGTATATTCGGTGAGACCCCGAGATGAGATATTCAATTTCATTATCCGTAGGGTATGTTTACCCCAACGTGAAAGAAACGATAGTAGTCGGTACTTTGAAATTTTGAAGAGTAGAATATTTAAATCTGTTTTTTTATTCATGAGAAAACAGGTTTTTAAACTTTTGTTAACAAGGATATTGGGGGGGAAAGTTAAAAAATAATTTAATGTTAAAAATTTTTCCTGCTCGTAAAAAGAAACGGAATAAATATTTGTTAAATACGGAAATTATACAATGGAATATTTATGGCACGCCTATTTTAATATTTTCGCATTGATTTTCACACATTTTGTGTTATTCCAATTTATTATTTCTTAGAAGAAAATTTAAATCTACCCGTTTCATTAATAAAAACTTTTAGAAAGAGAATTACTAATACGAAATCTTTGAAAATCTCTTTGTTGTTATTGAATGAATTGAAAACACAATATACGAAGTACAGTTTTTCTTCAATCATTTCGACATTCTTGTAAATAGTTCACAGTCAAAATCTTCAATTTTAAAATATTTATTTTCTTAAAATGCATAAACGTTTTGGCTGATACTTTTTTGGTAACGGTTCTGTGTATTCGCTCTCTCCTTCTCTCTCCCTGTATCTCACTCCCTTCTCTCCCTCCCTCTCTCTCTCTCTCTCTCTCTCTCTCTCTCTCTCTCTCTCTCCCGATGTGTTACCACATCGCTTTTAGATCTGGGTCGCTCACCACAACCGTTCCGACGTCGCTCAAACATTTGTATACTACTTGGATGATACATCAACAATGGGTTAACAGACTTGTATAACGTATTAAGACGAATCACTCACAACGCATGCGAGTTCACGCACACCGTATTTACAAGTTCGAGCCTCTTTTTTCTCTCAGTCTTCTCCCCTTTCCTGTAGCGTTGCAACATCGCATCAAGAACAGCGCCACACATCATCTGTTCCAGCACCTAAATGTCCCTTCATAAAATTCCTTCTCGCTGAATGATTGAATGAAGAGCCTCGTGAAAAATGCAATGACTACTTAGGCTCTCTCCGTCTGATTATCCAAATCTGCATTCCTTATGAACTCAATAATAGCCTCCAACTTATATTTTATTTCTACACTCCACCTTTAACGACATCAATTATATGAGTCGGATCACTTTTATAACCCATGCGAGTTCACGCAGATGATCTTTTTGTCTGTCAACGGAGCGTCATTTTTCCCTCCCCTGCCCCCCCATCCCTATCCCCCACCCCTATTCCCACTTGTGACGCGTTGCAACGTCGCGTTCAGACGACGCGTGTCGCGCGCGCGCGTAAAACGCGCTCGTAAACCGACAAACGACGCGCGTTCTGCGGAAATTTCACGCTCCGTTATGCCCGCGTTCGCGCGTGCGCAATCGACTTTGGCGCTCCGCAGGGTTCTTTTTTTTCTTCCTCGCTAGACCCGGTGCTCCATCAGCACGGAGGTCTCGATGCTGACGAATGCGTGGATGGGTAGATTTAAATTATGCTCTGCTACCGGCGTGACACGGTATAGTTATGAGAATGTTAGAATATGCCTACTGAACATGAAAATTAAATTGAATAATGGTCAAATGAATGATGTAGGAAATAGGAGGAGGACGTCGAGATCACCTCTGGCGAGAGAGAGTTTGCTAAACGAAGGTTTATACAAACAGCGTACTTTTGGTTCGAGCATATTCACTGGCAGTGATACCTTCAAGTATTATTGATTCTTAAACCCTTACAATATTATAATTCTGGGAAATTTTGCTTCACAAAAAAGAAAATATAGAAAACGTAAATATATCCAGCAAAAAATATTTATTCAAAAAACAGCTTTAAAATGGTAATGGTTTCTATAAAAACATCAATATCGATGTCACATTTCTACTTTAAATGCGCAGAGTGACTTTGGTATTAGAAACGCCAGGTATTTCATTATTCGTACGATTATAACGACGGGTTTAATTACGGTTATGATATTTTTATTTCGTCTATGTCTTAGTGTTATTTGGAGTGTTAAATTATTTGTTGAATTAGTGATTGATGGAGAAATGGCTTCGTGGAGCAATGGTGGAATGTAGGGCAGAGGAGACGAAAAAAAGTTCAATGGTTTGCGATTTCCGCCACAAATTATACATGGAACGATCGATTAAAACTCAGTTGTAGAGAAGGAAGACAAATACTCCCACAGTTACATCATGGGCCACTCCGCTAACACTGGTCAACAGCATTGAACATTTCGTTGATTTGTTGAGTAATTCTGAAAAAAGGCAGAGCTGTCTATTTCAAGTGTTTCTAAAAACCTTGTAGGCAACCATAAGGCAGAGAATCTTTGCAATATTGTAAATGAAATACTGAGGTATGGGATGTAACATGTCATTTAAACTACATATTTGAATGTTAATTTGGACTTCTGTCCGGATAACCTCGACGTCATTAGTGACATGGAGAATATTTTTCAAATGGAAGAGCATAGCAGTGCTGTTAGAGTGACTCAATGGTGTTCGGCTACTGCTGGATCTTACGAAGAGATGATCCTGAAACTAAGTTTTGCAAGAAATCGGGAAGGAAATATTTGTTTCTCCTCTTTTTTATCACTTATGTTGTATTTTTTGTGTCTTCATTTGTATCTCTTGTTATTAAAACGAGTCATTTTGCCAGATACATATAATACTTAAAAAATAGGCTGATAGAGATTATGAAATTAGGTATAGATTGAGAGGCAATTTATCTACTAGAGGGAATGTGTTTCATTAGTGTTGCGGACAACGTTTCTTTTGTGGACCAGGGTAATTTTTTTTCTATCTTTTCACTTTTCTATCTTTTCTCTTTTCTATCTTTTCTCTTTTCTATCTTTTCACTTCTTTATTCCCTCTCGTTTCTCTGTACTCTCCCTTCTCCTTTCTCTCTCCTCTATATTCTATCTCTTCTATCTCTCTCTCTATATTCTATATCTTTCTTTCTTCTCTTTTCTATTTCTTTTACCTCTTCTCTCTCTTCTATTTCTCCTATTTCTTCGGTCCCTTCTATCTTCCTTCTATCTCTTTCTCTCCCTGTTTCTTTTATCTTTTTTCTTTCTCTATCGTTCTCTCTCTTCTTGTAAATACTTTATACTCCTACTCGCTCCAATGCTTATATTTTCTAAAACTTGCAGATCACAACGCAGAAAAACGTCACCCGAGGATTGCCGGCAACTCTAGCTGGATAGATAGATCGAATTTAACCACTACCTGGAGAAGAATTCTAGCATCCGCCTTCTCTGATAGGTAAGTTTTTAGTGTTTTTTTTGTACGATCAACACCAGCCAAATTCCGGAACAGTACTCAAACAAACACAACGGATTGCATTTCTTACTTACGCACTTAGACTTTCGGACACTACACTACCCGACATGCCGTGAGACCAGTCGAGAGTTTAGAGCTTGTTCCAACTGGGGGAGATGTGGATTGGGGAAGTTAGGTCGGTCGACGCTGGATCTCGACCTCCAGCGGAGGAAAATCACCACCCCTCCTCGCTATAAAAGCACCATTACACTTACGGGACTAATGGCCTCAGCTGTTGACGGAATCACTAATATATTTTTCAACCAAGTCAACTGAAAGACTTTGGAAAACTTCTTTTCCATCCTTAATTAACTACCCCGGGTGGGAAATAGTGATATGTCTTTTCTCTGAGATAAGTTATTAATATGTATTGCAAAATGATATGAGAAACTTGATTAAAACTAAGGTTGGCCTCGATCAGTAATGATTAGTCTTGCTACATCTTCTAACCAGAACTTTAGACACAAAACTCATGTTTTATTGGGAACATCAGAACTATGAACACATAGTTTTTATTTATATCTCAGTAGAGAATAATATTCGACGTTCTGCTGCATATTTTAGTTGCGGATGAATTGGTTGGGGATATAACCTAGCGCGCGGTGTACAGACTTTGACTAGTGGCAGAGGAATGGTGTGTACCAGGTTGGGACAACGAGGGCTGTGAGTTAAGGAGTAGAAAATAATTATTCGATTTATTTCATAAAAAAAACAATAAAAAAGTATGTGGGGAGAATTTTAAAACAGCGCACGTTTTTAATTGACCTTCAAAATACCGTTCCCCATCTTTTTATTATACAAAGTTGAATTATGAATAAAAGTAGCAATAATTTCCCTTTTTTTATTATTAGTAAATCTGTAATTTATACGAAAGTTGCCTTTTATGTTTCGGGATTTGGCAACGCTGATGTTGCAATCTGGCAATTGACAGCTCTATCGTAAAGTTGGATGTTTTGACGTTATACATACTCGGAACGTTTTGACATACGAGCGCTATTTGTGTTGTTTACAGTAACTTAAAGATTCATCTTGACCCAAAAATAGAATTAAATCGTTAACATTTTCGTGCGATTATTTTTTTTACAACTTTAGACGTGGATTAACGCAGCAACAGTGCATGGATGGATGAACTTAATTCAATTTTTGGTGATGAAGCTCCATAAAAGGATCAGCGTTTATCGATGATATGGTGAATTTCATCGTGGTCGTAGTTCACTCCAACACGAATTTCACGAAGGTCGTCCAAAATCAGTTGTTGTTCCGAAAACCATTGATGCTGTGCGTGAACTGATATTGCAAGATCGTCATGTGACCTATCGTGAGATTGAGACAACCTGAGGCATTAGTAGGTCCAGCATACATTCAATATTGCATGAACATTTGACTGTCAAAAAAAATTGTTCGCGTTAGATTCCACACAATTTGTCAATCGCTCAAAAAAGGCTCGTGTCGATTGGTCGAAAGAAATGCTCAAAAAATACGATCGCAGAGCTTCAAAACACGTCTATGACATCGTGACAGGTGATGAATCATGGATTTACGCGTATGAGCCCGAAAGTAAACAGCAGTCGTCTGTATGGGTGTTTCAAGATGACCAAAAAACAACAAAAGTTGTTCGCGCACGAAGCACTTCCAAACAGATGATCGCCTGATTTTTCGGAAAAGCTTGAAATATCGCAACCTCACCACTAAAACAACGCAGAACAGTCAATTCTGAGTGGTACACAACGATTTGTTTGCTAGCTGTCTTCCAAGAAATCAGGAAAACACCGGAACGGCCGAAGACGGATCACTTTTCACCAGCGACAAAGGCAAGCTCTCTGACATCCAGCTCAAACTACTGCATTCTTGAGGCACCTAAAACATCAATTTGATGAGTCATGTGCCGTATAGTCCTGACTTGGGCACCGAATGACTTTCTTATTTTATTCCGTACGTTAAAAAAATAAACTGAGAGTGTCAACGATTTTTTCGACACATGAAAGAAGCGGTTGCTGCATTCAGATTGCATGTTTTGGAGATACCTCAATAGTGGCAAAAGTGCTTCGACAATTGGTTCAAACGCATGAAAAAGTGTATAGATCTTCATGGGGAATATTTGGAAAACAATAAAGGAACTTTTGCGATGATTAATATCTGTTTTTGTTCTCTAATCCTGAAATATAGAAGGTAACCTTCGTAGGGACAATTATGCAGCAGAAATAGTTTGCTAGGGACCTAAACTTGAACGTTGAATTTAATTGTATATTCCCACCTGTCAGTGGGGTGTATGTTTTACATGTGGATTTCACGTAAGAAGCTGCTTCTGATACTGACACGAGATTAATATGATTCTTATTGTGTACTAAGTATGGCGTAATAATGAATATCTGCATTATACAAAAATATATTCCTTCAAGCAATTGTAAGATTCCAAGCTCAATTAGGAGAGGCTTGCAAAACTCACGCGAGAGTTATTTACTCATTATTCGTACAATTTTTTCTGCGATCATAACTTCTGGATACTATAGGATGTGGGTGATCTGGGCTGTCCGGGTGACGCCGCGTCGAAGGCTGAGTTGCCGACGTTTCGACCATCCTGTCGTGGTCTTCCTCAGGGCTGGTATGCGCCGTGATGGTCAGCGCTCGTGTTTATATTCAAGTCTAGGCCGTGTGCTATTGGCCGCTGCTTCAGCCTACGGTCGCGGAAGCCTATGACTTCACTATAGGATGTGTTCCGTTTAACGCCGCATCTCAAACGAGAATAGTCATTCGCAAAACACACTCAACATTAGAAATATACAATCGAGCATGCAACATAGAACAATCCATAAGAGCTTGGTTAATGATCGTGAAATTGTATCCCGTCGTAGTTGGCGTAAATCATTATCGAGTACATGTCAACCGGGAGTAGACGCGGATAGAAGTATTTATAAATGTGTAAAGTATTTATAGTAGTTTTACGCAAGATGTCAGTAAGAAAATCAGTGCAATTGCGGAGAACGATATTGTACATGAACAAGAGATTAACCTGACAAATCAGTATTTGAAATAATGTAAAATATGTATGTGCATATGTATGTATTCGAATTTGACTTAATTGTTTCAGTAATACTGCCCAATTTTAAATTATAGCTCTTCAATATGCTCTTTTATCTCAAACATGTTACTCTGATATAAGGCCTATTCAACTTCATGAAGGTCTATTGAAGTTGTGATTTCGTAGTACAATAACACTTAAGGTATATTGGACAGTTGAAAAAAAATATATCTATATAGAACATTGTTAGCTTAGGGTATATGAGAAAGGAAATAATTCCATTATCATACACTCTCATCTTATCACATAAACGTAACAAATAATCACCGAATGAGAAAGGGAACAGTCGCTTCGAATTAATAATAATTCATTTAAACAGTTCAATTTACAAGGATTCACACTCGTCTTTATACTCAAACAGTACAATTACAGCAAAACAAACGATTACTTGCATAAATATGCTTCATTCTTAGGCTTTAACTCACATTACAATTTAAAAATATGCTTTCAATATAATCTATTAAGTAACCTTATTTTAATACTGCCACTATGGTGAAGTACTTGCTTGCTAGAAAATATTGAAATATATTATTAGTATGAACGAAGTCAATTATACATGTAATGTATTATTCAATTAATATAATAAATACATAGGGAAAGATTAATGTGTCCCTTAAAATATAATGATTTCTCTTAATTAAGTGATATTTTTATTATATATTCAACATTTTTACGGTTAATATTATAAACACATTTTTAAGCAATTTTGTTTGAATTCGTGATTATTTTTCCTACGTTATTTCTACGTTATTTTTTGTCCACATTTTTTTTATTGAGAAGCCTTCAATTTGGCCATTCAGGTTATTTCAAATCAAATTCAATACTTACATCAAAACTTAATAGTATCTACTCGATCTTTGGTCACTGTTTGCGATATAGGTTAAACAAATATATTCCTGCAAAAGACTTCCTTGTATCCTATTCCACACGTTACCCGCTCACCGCCCATCACGGCGGACAAAAAACCCGAGGACTCCATACAGCTCATGCGCGCCCGCGACCACAAGGCTGATTTATCAAACTCATCAATCAAGGATTTCTCTTTTAGTTTCAACACGAAACTTCCATCAGTCGGCGCTGCTGGCAATAGAGACTTTGCCTCATTGGCCATTGCGCGCGGTGGGTAGGAGGAGGTGATGTTGGAGGGGGAGCGATTTGGGCAGGCTGCCTGAGCGCGATTTTTTCATTGCGGAACGCGCCGCCGCAGTCATTTTTCTACGCGTAATTCCCGCTTTAATTGTTGTCGCCTCACATTAGTTACAGTGGCTTGCATTGAATTCACTGCCGTCGGGCAGTTTGTCGGAGAAAGCGGGTAATAAATTGCAGACTTTTAATCGAACAAGAGGAATATTTTCTAATTTGAAATTTTCACCCAATATGCCATTCAAATTTTAAATAAATTCAATGACACAGAAGAATGTGGAATCATAAAGAAGATAGGGAACAACAGAGCTCTGATATCAAAAAAATGTAATATCACAGGTTTCTTTATAATTTCTTTTATATATGTTTAGCACCAAAACGATTGAATTGTTGTAAATAAAAATGTGTTATCTGTTTATCAAATTAATGACCCTCAATACTTTTAAATTCTGAAATATGTTGAACAAGGCTGTCGAAAATAGTGTTTACTTAAGTTTTTTCTATAAACTGATAAGTTTGAATACTTTTAAATAGAGTTTAGGTGTGTATTTCGTGATGTATGTAGTACTACGTATGTAAAGGTAACATTCCAGTAATAGCTTCACTACTGCATAACTATAACACTTGCACATAAGCTAGGAAAATAATGAAAATGGAATATTCACATTCAATTTAGTGCTTAATCTGCAGTTTGGATGACATTATAATAATTACAAAATAAATTATAAAATATAATCTTACCTCAATGAATACGAATAGCACTGTGTTAAAAAATATCAAAATATAATAGGTAAAATTTAAATAATTTCCTCTGCTTGAAATTATAGCTTAGTAATATTTGTAGACCACAATCATACCTTGTCAAAATTGTAAAAAATAATTATATAAAAAAAATATTGCTAAGAAATTAATGGCTACCAAGTCGATACTTATGTTTCGAAATCTAGCACTGACTTATGCTCAGGGCATCAACTGATGTCACTGCAGTGCCTCCCATCAGAAGGTCCCATGGTTTGAGTCCTGACGGTTGCAGGATTTTCGACGCTAGCTAGTTTTTTATTAAAAGACACCCTGCTAGGCAGGGTAGCTTACATTGAAAACCTAGCTAAAGATCTAGGTCAAAATTCAGCTAGTGTCGCATAAAATTATAGCAGCCGGCTGTACTTATCGATATTTTTTCTCATGAATACCAGACGATTGCTCGTGCAGTCCCTTACACGGGGGTAATGGACCGCGCACGATCTTTCCTTCCCGTTCCTTGATCTATCCTGAACCAATACACACACATGCACTACACTGCTACACGTGTAGGTAGACCTGTCCTGAGCTTACAGCTTGTCTCTGCTGGGGCGGTGACATGCAGGAGGGAGAGAGATACCTGGTTTGGAGAAGCTTCCGCAAGCCAGCGCCAATTCTCGCCCCCCGGAGGGAAGATCCCCCCCCCCACGAGAAAACACTTATGGGAATAACGACTTCAACCGTTGACGAGCCCGGAACCACTAACCAATAAATCTAGCTCTCCCGGTTTTCCAACCCTAACCATGAACCTCAGAACTGAAGAGTACAACTCATCAAGTGATTGACTTGTACGGCTCTCCTGAAGTCGAAAGTGCAAAACCAAAACAAAAATTAATTCATGACCTGTTATACCACTGAGTTGCACCACGGGAATTCAATTTGGCCCCAAAGACAGAGACATCGTCTTGTTGCGCGAGCAGGTTCGTTTCCGCCGAAGCACCGTTGAGGCGGCGGCGCGCGCACCTCCGCGCTTTTCCTTCTTGCTGCGCCCGGAGCGAGTCTCCGCACGTACGCCCACAAATAGCGACGCTGAGAAAGCAATTCAGGGCTGCCAACATAAACTGGGCTAACGTATTTCTCTCCTAAGGCTCTCAAGAGGAGGCCACCATATTCGTTCGGATTAGAGCCTCTCGGCCCTCGGGGGGCGAACAATGGAGTTTTGATTGGGGCTGAGGATATCTGAGTTGCGAGGTGCGGTAGAAGAAGACGAAGAAAAAGACACACGCTCCCGAAAAGATGGGTAAGATTGCGTGAGTCATACTTTGCTGAAAAGTTTTTTAATGCTCGTTTACACAAAATCTCTCTTTTTTATGAGATAAAATATTATTAAAATAAGGATTACATTTTTTCATATATTTCACGAAATCAACAGAAAAATAACGACGGCAAATTTGGCAAAATGAAGCTGTAAATTTATAAAAAGTTATGACTTGCTGATTGTTTCAAGAACCCCTCTCAAAATTGTTTTTAATAATTGCTTAAATGAACGTCGCATGCAGTGGACAGTAATGTAAGTTTTGTAATGTTTACAACATTTAATATTGTCGCATGCCATATTTTCAATACTCGGGCGATCCACACCTTACTTCCTAGAATTGTTGATCTCGGCAGATTTCTTGGCTATTTTGAAACGCAGGGAGGGATGGAACCATGTATAATATCAGGCCTACCATGCATAACGCCTTTTTGTCTATACAGCTTATTTGTCCAAATTGCCCAAATATGAAGGTAATGATTTTTATGAGAATTTGCCAGAACGATGATAGAAGCAAACATTCCATGAATTTACTATACATTCCTTGAAGTTTACTTCAGAAACATTCTACACAAGAACATAAATCAGGATAAAAAAATACATAATAATTATTTCACACCCTTAAATAATTATTTTACTTTGGCATATGTCCAATTTGCCTCCCTATTTCTACAGTTTTTCATTCTTAGAAACCGCAGCTTACTAAGAACCTTTCGCGGGCCACTATAATCGTCCCCGCGGGCCGCATGCGGCCCTCGAATCGCCAGCTGGACAGCCCTGCTCTAAGTAGTAAATTACTCCCCCTAACACGTTCTGTACTCAGAATCTACGTTTTCGAGGTCCTTGATACCTAAAAATGGGCTGCCGACAAAACGTCTCTATCGAACATTCCGGCATGCAGACTCTTTTGTTTGCCACTCTAGAATGTAAACCGTTCAAACGGTTCATTGATCTGGACGAACACGAAGCCTCACGAATTTGAAACCAATATTTTGATTGTTAGAAGTAGTACTTTACATTAAACCACAACATTTTCTGATGTTTCTCAAAAATAGCCCTAAATGTTTGATTTTTAGGATAGAGCAGGAAACACTAACAAATGGTATTCTAATTTTCTTCTGAATTTTCGAAAACCGCAAAACCTAAATATTTGTCGTCATTTCCCTCAAACTAGATCAAGATATTTTTCTTAATTAAATCTATTTTTTCATGACAACACTTCAAATTATCATACAAGCTTTTTCGAAAGTATAAATAGTTCATAAGTAACTATGCGTGATGATAGGGAATTTAAAAAATCTTAAAAACGGCTCAAATTTTTTCTTTAAAATTTTCCTTAAATAAAGCATAAGACTCTGAAAAAATGGGCGCAGACTTTATTTTCGGAGAATTCTCTGTATTTTCGAAAATGTCTCAGATTTAATATAGCGAACGTACAACATTAATTATTGATATATTTTCCTTAATGAATTATATTATAAAAAAATAGATCTTTGAATATTTTTGTAATTTTGTTTTTGAAAAATTAGTAGATTTTTGCGTAATTTTTATTTCCAGTACAGGCAATTTATAAAAAATACTTTTCTAAGGAATGGCTATAATGGTTTTTTTCGATGGACCAAAAAACAAATAGCGTCGGTCTCTTTTTTGCTTACCTTTGTCTTTTCGAAATCTGAGTAAGTTACAATAAAACGAGCATGAACGTTCTGGTGAACATCACTAGTTTCATTTTGTTTTGAAATGTGAATGTGAACGTTTATGGTACAAGCAAAAGAATTGTAATCAAATAGAAATTAAAACGAAAATATCCATTTCGAATTTTAACGATGGGTCGTGCTGCAACACCATGAAACAGTGGCCGTGGGGACAGATAAATATCCGACGTTAATATTTTCATTTCGTATTTCTGACCTCTATTTTAATTTATTTAAATCCCTTTTCTGAGTTTGGGACCATTGCACCTTCTCATAACTCATTATTTCCATAACGTAATTATATCAAGTTTCAATCAATTTGTTTCGTACCTCATTTCAATAAATTTGTTTTTTACTTCATATGAGTATCTATTCTTCGAACGTACCTTTCGTTTTTAATTCAGAAAACATCCAATCTCACTACCACAATTGATTCTTACTTCCCCTATGCTCAATCCTCTTCAAAATATCTTCATTTTTGATCCTACCTGAAAAGTAATCTTGTCCATGTGCCACCATACAGCCACCTCCTATGTATATGAACAAGAAATTGGCGTCCCCAGCCGGCGGCGGAGGTCGAGCAGTGGGCTGTGGGGGCGCGCGGTTCGGTTCCACCTCTGCGCTCCCCAGCCGCCGGCCTGGCGCCGGAGAGCGCCCCCGCGCGCCCCTTGGTCCTGGCGCTAGCGCTGGCGCTGGCGCTGGCCCTGGCGCTCTAATCGTTCTGGGGCCGCTGCGCCGCCGCGGGTCGCGCCACGGGGCGACTCGGCCTCTCGCCGCTGCCAGCTGCACGTGCGCTTTACTGCTCTCTCTCTCTCTCTCTCTCTCTCTCTCTCTTCATCTCTCTCTTGGTATCTCTCTCTTGGTATCTCTCTCTTGGTCTCTCTCTGTCTGTCTCTCTGTTTGTCTCTCTCTGTCTGTCTCTCTCTTGGTCTCTCTCTCTCTTGGTCTCTCTCTCTTGGTCTCTCTCTCTTGGTCTCTCTCTCTCGTGGTTATCTCCTTCAGTGGTCTATCTCTCTTCGTGGTCTCAGTCTCTCTCGTGGTCTCTGTCTCTTTGATAGGTGCTCTCGTCTCTCGTGTCTCTTCTTGTCTCATCTGCTTGGTCTCTCTCTCTTGGTGCTCTCTCCTCGTTGGTTCTCTTCTCTCGTGTCTCTCTTTACTGCTTGGTCTCTCTCTCTCGGGTGTCTCCTCTCCTCGTGGTCTTCTCCCGTGACTCAACTCTTCGTGGTCTCTCTCCTTCGTGGTTACTCTCTCTCTCCGTGGTTCTCTCTCTCTCAGTGGTCTTCTCTCTCTCTCGGTGGTTGCTCTCTCTGTCTCTCTCTGTTCTCTCTTCTCGTGGTCTCTTCTCTCTCTCTCGGGTTCCCTCGTCTCGTGTCTCGTGTCTCTCTCTTGGTTCTCTATTTCTCTTGGTCTTATCTCTCGCTAGGTCTCTCGTCTAGTCTCTCCTCAGTCTCTTCTATGGTCCTTTAGGTCTCTCTCTAGGTCTCTCTAGGTCTCTCTCTAGGTCTCTCTCTAGGTCTCTCTCTAGGTCTCTCTCAAGGTCTCTCTCTCTAGGTCTCTCTCTGTAGGTCTCTCTCTCTAGGTCTCTCTCTCTAGGTCTCTCTCTCTAGGTCTCTCTCTCTAGGTCTCTCTCTCTCGCTAGGTCTCTCGCTAGGTCTCTCGCTAGGTCTCTCTCTCTAGGTCTCTCTCCAGGTCTCTCTCTCTAGGTCTCTCTCTCTAGGTCTCTCTCTCTAGGTCTCTCTCTCTCTCTCTCTCTCTCTCTCTCTCTTAGTCTCTGTTATTACATTTACGTTGTGGAGACGCACACTTATGATTTTGTTTGCCTTATTTTTTTCTGTAGGTTTGCATGATTTCACGGACCTCTCTTCCTTCTTTATTTAATCTTTCGATTCTTCTTCAACGTACTATTCACCTGCTGCCCATATGCATTCAGTATTTCTTGGTATTAGGAAGGCATCTTTCGTTGATTTATCTCTTCCAATCTCGCTATTCTCTCATTTGGCAAGGTTTTCAGTGACATTTTTAACCCTTCATGTAATAGTTTGCACATACGAAGGCAATTAGTTATTCTGTATTCAGTTCTTTAGAGTAAGAAATTTTAATTTTATTGATGCTAACAAAAATCGATAAATTTTAATTTAGGTGAATTGAGGTCAGAAAAATTACCTCGAAGCTCAACTATTTCCGTCACTATGTTGGTGCATCGCTGTTTAATCTCGCATTATACAACAATGTTTGGAAGAATTCTAGTCAAACTTAAATATAGCAAGGCAATTTAAAGTTCGTGCATATAAATGAGAAACTCTCACGGTATACTACTTTGTTCGTCATCTAGTAAGGAACGTGTTGGTGTAGAGTAAATGCGAGTTAAGCGAATCACTATATACAAGCTTTGTGTTGTTGTTTCATTATTATTATTATTATTATTATTATTATTATTATTATTATTATAGCTTATTAAATCCACGTAAGTTGATCCTCCTGTCCATTATGACCGAGTGCGAGGGACGTACAGAGCGTCCACTTTCGAAAGAGACTGATTGGAATGGAGTGGAATGTCCCTAGTGAACGTGTTGGTGGAGAAAACCGCAGTTGTGGTAAGTGATCAGGAAAGCGACGGAAACTACCAATCAGAGTGATCTCCGAGTTTGATATTGGCTTACGCCAATATCTCGCTGGTCTTAAACAAATGAAGAAAATTGCGTTGAATTAGTCAGGTTCGAATGGCCAACCTCCCAATCACGCTACGCTCATTCGTGGGACGTTGCGTTCGCTCACTACTTCCGATGTTCTCCAAGCAAAGAGTTATTTTTCGAATTGCTCTGCGGCGTGTAACACTCGCTCACCTCTCAAGCACTGCCTGGCGGTCGAGCGGCGAAGCGCCTCAGAGACGCCGATGCCATGGCGACGTCGTTGCGCCCAACGTCGGTTCCCAAAACCGCGCGATACCGCCGCTGCGCCCGATCCACGATCCCGCCCCTGCCCTGGACGGCGCCATCGGCCGGCAGAATTGCGTCAATGACGTGCGACAGCGCCGTCGAGCGTCTCCTGACGTCGCGCAGCAGCCACTCTTGCACGTGCAGGTCCCCCGGGTCCATGGGCTCGTGTCCGGCGAGGATGTCCATTCTGGACACGAGGTCTTCGCCGTCGTCGGTTTCGTCGTTCGATCCCGCAGCCCGGTCGCCCTCGTAGCGCGAAGACTCTGCGGAGGCGTCCGCGCGAGCGCTGGACTGCCGCAGGAGCTCGTGCAGGCTGCGGCTCAACCCGAGCGCTTGGCGGTGGATGGCTCTGAGCGAGTGCGCGACTGTGGCGTCAGAGTAGGAACGTTCTTGGACCGCGTCGCTAAAACTCACCCTCCGTTTCTTTAGTGGCTTGTTATTTCCACTCCCACGGGAATGTTTTCGTCCGCGTATAGTTTTACGGGCTACTCCTTCATTGTTTGCATCTGCAGAACGATCCACAACTTCAAAACCACCTCTCAATCTGGTGTCCACGGGCCTCAATTGTTGCGACGCTTGCTGTGTAAACTGATGTTGATTGTTATTTTCCTGATGATTTACATTAAAAGTTGTTTCCAGTTTCCTTTGACCATCAATGTTAGTGTTTGTGTATCTACCATTCTCGGTGCACGTTGGCATATAATGTGTATCTTCTGGTACCACGTCACTTTGAACACCTTCACCTTGGCCAACATCGAGTGCTCTTCGCCGATGATTTCTACTTCCTGAATTCTGATAATGCCGCCGCTCTCTATTTCTGTCGTCGATATTAGAATGTTCTGAACGGAAGCCAGCAGCGGGATGTGAGTCAAAATCTGCAGCGTCCTGAGACACGCTATGATGGGCGGCAGCGTGTTCATATCCTCTCCAGCTCTCCCTCGATTCCGAACGGCTCCTAGCCGAACAACGCCGCTCCCTCCTCGACTGCTGCTCGCCGTCATCGCGTCCCAACGACTGAGCCATCGTCTGGAACAGCGTGTGGCAGATGGCGTCGAACACTTGCAGCGACTGTCGCGTCAAGGGCAACGCTTCGTTCGGCGCCGAGAGCAGGCCGGCTCCGGCCGGCGCGCCCCCGTCGCGGAGCGCCGCTTGCGTCGCCTCCCAGCGGCGCCTGAACGCGCGCAGCAGCGCCCTGGAACGCGCGTGGAGCCCAGGCGCTCGCAAGGAGCGGCTGGCGGCGCTGAATGAACGCCTCGACCAGCTCGTCCTCGTCTTGGTGCGGTTGCTGCAGGGCGGGTCCTTGAAGCGCAGTGTTCAATCCGACGCTCCGACGCATATCAACGCGAATCCCTACGGGATAGTATTGGTCGGGTGGTGAGTCCCCATCACCACCACCTTCATATCTCGAATACTGGTATCTGGGCCGGACCACGCTTTCTGGTGCATGGTAGAAGCAAGGGCCCGGGTGAGGCCGGCCCTCGTCCCCTTGCGGCGCTGGCGTGGGCGCGCGCAGAGAGGCGCAGAGGTGCGCGTCGGCGCGCAGGTCGCGCGTGGCGCGGCGCATCTCGGCGGCGCGCCGCTCCAGGATGCTCGCGTAGGTGGCGTAGACGGCGCGCAGCTCGCGCTCCAGCGCGTCCAGGCGCCGGTCCAGCTGCGCGCGCGCCGCCGTCGCCTCCTGGATGCGGCGCAGGGCGTCGCGCTGCACCGCCTGGGCACGCGCGGACAAGCAATTCCTCACGTCACGTCACGTCACGCTTCTGAACAGATGGCATTTATCAACCATGCGCTACACGTCCTAAGAAGATGCATATAAGTGATTTACGTAGTGTTGTAATATGCTTTTTACGCTCTTCTTTCATACATCTCACTTAGAATACACAGTTCCCGTTACCGTACTCACCGAGAGCGGCTGTTCGTCGAGAGGAGGCGAGGCTGCGCGGCGCTAGGCAGGGGGCGCGTCCATCACACCGACCGCGGCGTGGGCCGGCGGGGAGGCGGGGCGGAGCGAGGCAAGGGGGTGAGCGAGGCCGCGGAGGACGGCGGGACGTGGGCGGGGACGTGGGCGGGGACGTCTCTCACGGGCGGCGAGTGCACGGGTCGCGGGGCGTCGCCCCGCAGCACGGGGGCACCAGCGGCCGAGTCCGTCACCGTCATCCGCACCTGCGCACGGCACACCTTCATGTGTTGACGCTACCCTATCAAAGGGCAAAACAGCTTAAGTCGTTTTGTTTTGAAAGGGGTTGCGCTGGATTTGAAATGAAATATGTTTTTTTAAGATTGGAAAAATAAATCATTCTTAAATGGTCGACCAAAGATGTATGGGTATTGGCATCTTGCTACCATAATCCGAGTTCAACTCAGAAACTACGAGCAGTGTAGTTTTGATAGGTGAGGAAAGGCGCTTGACCCCAAACTGAAGAAATACATGTAAAATGGACAATGATACTAAAGCAATATCATCAGCAGTATTATCGTTAGTATCAGAGTATCTCTAGGTAAAAACGTACAATCGCCAATGGCTTTGAAAACCAAAAGACCACAGCGTTTCGAGACTTTACCCCCCATCTACCCTCTACCGAGCGTAGATTGAGATTGCAGGTTGCAACATATAATGTCGCTAAGGAGAGTTGATTCCATGTCCACACGGTGTACTATTACTAAGAAAAAATACCCTAAACCTGCAGTTACGCACACCTACGAATCGAGACGAGACAGGCTTAGGTGGCTTAGAGCATCAACTGATGTCACTGCGTCGCTTCTCACCGGAAGATTCTTGGTTTGGAGTCCCAACTGTGGCAGGATATTCAACACTAGATTGTCATCTGGGTAGAATTCAGCCCCTGCTGGATGAGAATTCTAACGACCGGCTGCTCTGATTGGTGGGTTTCCTTAGTTTTCCCTGGGCAAATGCCAGAGAAGTATTCTAACAAACGGTCTATGATCCGCGCGCGATGTTTCCTTCCTCTTCTTTGTCCTTCCTCACCCCTCATACACATGCGCTACACTATCCCACAAGCCGAGAGCTTATACATGGGGTGGTGCTCCACTGACGGGAGCGCAACCGTTAGAGAACCCCTGCCAGCCGCCTGCTGTACATTTTCGGGAGCTATGTCGCGCCCACGGGGCTGCGCTCACCCAGAGGCAGAGCAGCGGCTGCAGCGTGTCACCGTGGCGCAGGTCCACGCACGAGAGGCCCGGGTCGGCCGGCAGCGGCGAGCGCATCGCCAGGGGGGCGGGGCCGCCGTCCCGCGCCGCGCGCGCGCTCACCTGCGCCGGGTAGGCCAGCAGCACGCGGCGCAGCAGGCCGGCGCTCCCGCTTCCCGGCGCTTGCAGCCCGGACGCTGCCAGAAGGACACGTGGGGCTGCCGCAGCGCGGCCTTTCTACCTCCGGAACTTCACGCAAATTACGCGAAAAGTACTGCAAGTCTCGAAAAATTGCAACTTAGGACCTTATTTCAAAATCTATCTTTAAGAAAGGATAATAATTACGGGGGAAATATCTATCTTTAGTAGTAAGAAAACTGGAAAAAAATTGAACTTTTGCAATTTAAGAGAATAGTGAAGGTCTCATATTCTTTGTTTCGTAAACTTCCCTCACATTATTCAACTTTTGCTACGCAACACACCATTAAAATTTAACCAAAAACGATGTAGCCATTTTTTTTTAAATTTGGAAAATGTCCCATGGGTTTCGTGTAAAGTAACCCTCAATATTAGAATATCTGTTTCTAATTCAAGAAGCCGTGACAACAGCCAGCGAACGCTTTGGCTCCTAGCATCATTCACGGACGGAAGGGCGGACAGATAGTTGTTTTACCGTCATTCAGTTTTTTGGTATCAAGGAGCTACAAAACATGATTTTTTCACTATCTATTAGAGAATGCGTTTTCTTAACTTATCAACAGGGTTTATTCACATTTACCTTTCTAGGGCCCTGTAAGAAGAGTTTTCTGTCCCGAATTCGTCGTTTTTCGGGCAGCTTTACATAATTCTTCCTCTGGTCCGTAACGAGAAAGTACAAATGTGTTCGAGGCAAATTTATAATTATGTTCGTGAAAGTTAACGCTTTTTCCGTTGGAAGCTCTTACGTGAAACTCCCTACGTCTGTGAATCAGTGCTTTCGGTTCATATTTAGCCGTGCGTCCCTGCCTGTTTTACACAACTATTACGACTGGAGGCGCGCAGGTAAAAGTAAACCAAGACACATTTGTTGCACACATTTTACTTGACACCTTTGCAATAAACCAAGGCGTTGACGTTTCACACATACCTTTCACTTGACAATATACCCATGCATTTTAAACTATCACTTTGTAATATAATGTATCACAATATATTAGTAGGCAACTTCTGCTGTAGGGTTGAGAGCTCGAACTTAGGTAACCCGCTGCATTATGGTTAATCAAGAGCATGACATTGTATAGAAACTACCACGTAAGTTACATAATCTTATATACTACCGATCACTCTCAGATTGCTCAGAAAATCAGGGAATCATTACTAAAATCATGCAAAACTATCTCAAGGTAATACGGCACAAAATATGATGTTGCCACTATACGTAATATAAGTTTGTCACATGCAATGGACATCAGAAATTTATATTGTCCTTGGTTGTTTCTACCACTTGTATCATATTTCATGTACTTTTTGGATTGAATACAACTCATAAAACCAGGGGTCTGCAGAAACGTTGGCTAAATCCGTTTACCGGTACATTGTTAATAGTCGCATACCAATGGCGGGTATCCCTGCGTGTATCCCAATATGTATCCCTGTCGAAGAACCGTAATGTTCAAAATAAACATTTCTTTGCTATACATCAAAAACTGTAAATACTTTAACATAAACATGCACCTTTTAATTGCATTGCGTTGCATTGTTAAACAATGTTTAATGACTTTTCAATTATATACAATTTTCATTCAATTAAATTGCAACATCGTTCATCGTCCGTTGTTGGGTCCTGGCAAGGGTACGGAGTTCGTTGGTGGGAGAAGAAGGGAAAGGGGGCGTTTACCGGGCACGGGCACGGCGAGCGCGAAGGGCTGGGCGCGCACGGCGCGCGACTGGCCCGCCGCGCCCAGCTCCACCTCGACGTGCGCCTCCGCGCCGCGCGCCCAGCGGTGCCACACCGCCAGCTCCACGCGCGCGTAGCTCAGGCGCGGGCACAGCGCCATCGCGCTCTCCACGCGCCAGCGCACGTCCACCACCCGCACGCCCTCCCCTTGCGCCTGCGCCACAGCTATTTTCACACACGCACACGCGCGCACACGCGGGCTCACGGCGAGTTGGAACGTCATGCTCTCGTCACGTTTTGTGCGCCTTGGCACACCTAGAGCACAGGCCCTGCTCACGCCTTTCAAGAAAGAGGTTAGAGCAGTTCCCGTGTACCACAGAGGTAGTAGACTGAGCACTTGGTGTCAACGCGTTTTCTACGCCCTAGCACACCTCGAGCACACAAAGCACGTGCTCTTGCGCATGACATCCACGAAAGAGATTGGAATCGTTTGGGGGTGTCACAAGGGATTCTACCCGGCGTCACGTCAACGCATTGTGCACGCTCTACCGCGCTTAAGAACAAACATTTCGTGCTCCAGTGTGCGCAATGTACGTAGACGTTAGAATAGATTTATTGTATGATGAGGGTTCCTACTGATGTCATAGTGCCTCGCTGCTCTCCAGGCTCAGTCCACCTCTTGCTCACGTACGTGGTATCCTTGTGAAGTCTGGTGTACCATAAGAATTTTTTGATAGTAGTGAAATTTAAATATTAGGTCGTTCGAATTTTTAATTTTTATCTAGGAGAAGAAAGCATTAATATATTATTTCTGTTAATGCTGAACAAAGAGAAAAAAATAGTTAAAACTTTAACATCTACGTCTACAAGTATGTCGCCTAGTATCATCTCTTGTATGTAAATTTTAAGCTTGTAGGTACATTTTAACCAAAAAATTTTGGAGCCTTTTGTACTATCTATTCGTAAACTATTATTTTGCTTGGACATATTTATCTATTATTGGAATGTTAGTTATCCTATTATAAACTATACCATTTTGTCAACACTTTCTCAAACATTTTTTGCGAGATCTTAGCTGAAATCTCTGAAACAAAAGTATCATTGAATTAATAGAATATAATATAAACGTAGCATTGATGCCCTCAATAGTAGGGGCGATCGCCCGACATTCTCCGCAGATCTACTGAGACTGGCAGAGAAGAGATGCTAGTGATAACCCGTTCTCGTCAAGTCTAGTTCAAGAGAATGTGTACAGTGTAAAGCAACGTATAACAGCATAAAGCTCAGAGGTCCGTTTTTCAGTAAAGTTTAATAAATTTCGATACAAAATCACGAAACAGAAGTTTCTACGTTTATAAAAATATTTATCTGTTCTAGAATTATACAAAATGTCTAATCTAAAATGTATCCTTCCCTAGTTTTTATCATGATTTCAGTATGTTATTTCAATTCATTACTGAAAACTAACGTGCGCGAGGAAAGTTTCTGTGCAACTTGCCGAGTCAGAAGCTTCTATTAAAAATTACATTCATTTTTGTAGCAACTAGATTACTAGTAAATAATTGAAAGAGTCTATACTTCCAGCATCCGTTATCATTGTGGGGAGTACGCAATTTTGTTTTCGTATTACAAGCAGCAGTCAGTGCTACTAACATAATTTCTGTTGCTACTCTCAACAGCTACTGGTGGTACTGTGGAGAGACTTGTCTGGTGCACTGTATCTATTTAGTATCATATTGTATAACAATGTTCAATTTGCTATTATTGTAAATTTAAAGGATCTTTACTGGCAGATACGCTTACATTAAATCACGAACCGCCATGCGATGTTTTCTAACATGAAAAATAAATCCCTCATATTCTGTGAATTTTCCTGTACTATTATCGATTGCCTGTAATTGGTTTGACACTTATGTTCTTCTAATTGCACTACACTAAAACGTACCAAGTCGGCGTCTGGACTGGGACTGGGACTGGGACTGGGACTGGGACTGGGGCTTCGGGAGCGGCGAGAAGGCGACGGAGGGGGAGACGGGTAAACGATGATCGGCCTGCGAGGAGCAGAGGACGAAGGGGGCGACGGGGGAGGCGAAGGCGCCGGGGGCGACGGGGGAGGCGGGGCGATGGGCAGGGCGAAGGGCGGCGGTGATGGCGGTGGCGATGGCGTCTCCGCAGCCTGGACGGCGGCGTCGTGACTCGCCGGCAAACTCGCAAACGAGTCGACCTCCGCGGGAGCGCCATTAATGTCCGCGTCCTTATGCAAATGAAGAAGCGAATGCGTTAGCCTTACAACGCGTACCGCGCTAAAAAGAAACTAGAAGCTTATAATTGATGAAAATTCGTCTAGGTAGTTTAGGATTTGATTCTGAGATTCTCTGAATAATTAAAAAAAAAGATTTGCAGGATATATTGATGATATTGGAGACAACGTTTCATTTATCCTTTACTGATTATATATGTAAGATGCAAAAATATATGCGACTAAAATAACTGTTATGAAAGAATATATTTCATTAAGGGAAAAAATACGTATTCTCAATATTGTAGTTGTAAAAAGACGCAAAAAACCTTTTCGTACTTTTGTAATTTTCAAAAATTCAGACTTCCACCGCGATGAGACGGGCAACATTTTTAAGTGTCTTTTGCTCTATTCGATAAAAATGCTTAAGGAAAAAAAGTGACGCCATTTTTAGAACATTTTAAAAAATGGTTAGGTTTAATGTAAATTTGTTCCAAAATCGAAATGTCCATCCCAAATGCCAGGGATTCGCGTTCGATCATTGATCGGGGTATATCAATATTGAATGAAAACGTCTGACACTATCGTTGCCAACAGACGGACAGACAAACAGATCTTTTTCGGTGGCAAGGAACCACAAAACGTGGAATCTTAAAAACGTGATCTACACTGCTAAGAGAAAGTAATTTACTACACGTAGGACCGGATTATGTGAGTCTGGGGGTCAACTGATATCACTGCAATCCCCTTGATCGGGAAGTTCAAGAGTTCGAGTCCCGTCGTTGGCAGGAGATCTAACACCAGCAAGGGTGAATTGAGCGGCTGTCAAATGGTGCATTCTAGGGTTCGGTTTTTCTATTCGGAATTTTCCCGTGGTTTCTCGAGTCAACGCCAGTCGCATTCCGGAGCAGTACCCTCACGAATGGACAAACTACTGCGCGCGCAATCATTCCTTCCTCGTTCGTGTCATATCTTCATTCCTTACTTACACTTAAATTAACATTCACCACTCTACCACACAAGCTGGGAGATCGGATGGGAGGGGGGTGGGTGCCTTGTTGGTGAGAGATACCTGGTGGGGGAAAACATTCCGGAAAACGACATGTTGGTTGGCGCCGGACGTAGCTATTCAGCGAGAGAAAAACACTGCCACCTTTAACGATGATAAAATGCTCACACTTACGGAAGTAATGACCATAGCTGTAGACGCGCTCGGAATTACTTATCCCTTAATTATTCGAAGTGAAAGACGCATAAGACACCAAATCGCCGCAGCCTCAAAGACCTTTCTCCTCTTGCAAAGTAAGAAACCGCGGGTGGCGGCGAGGCAGTGCTCACGGAGAGGTCGGCGTCCGCGTCGCGCGAGGTGGGGGCGGAGGCTGGGCTGGCCGGCGGCGGCAGCGCGGGCGGCGCGCCCTCCGACAGCGACGAAGCGGAGCCAGCGGGCGTCGCCACCAGCCACTTGCCCACGCGCGGCCGCTGCCCGCACACAGACACACACGCGCGCGCGCTCACTCCTCGGCGTAATGCATATGGCGCACTATGGAGAGAAGTGTATTCTATTCACGATTTTTAAGATCTAGAAATTCGGAATATAGGTAGAAATGAGCGCTTTTGGCATGCCTTGAAAAAGCATATTCGCTCCAGTGTAATAAAGTCTATTTGAAAAGACGAATCTGCTATACATTTTGGCTGTTATCCCTACTAGTGTCAGGAATCATCTTCCTTCTGCGAGAAAATGGAGAACTGAATAACTGTTTCCCACTGAACTCTTAAAGGACCTGCACAGATAGCGAAGTTTAAATAATGAAAAGTGAATTAAAAGGAAGATTGATGAAATAATGGATTCGTGGAGTGAAAATGGAGGGAACAATAAATAATTACTTCACCAACACCACATCAGCATTCCCTCAAAATGAAACAGTCCAGGTAACAATGCGCTTAAAAATTGACGAAAACTAAGCAGCCTCAATCTTCATGGGTGGTGCCTGTGGTTTTGTTCGATACCAACATACTAGAAAAAATACCAAAACAATGAAAGATTTTTTATTTTGACCGAAGAATGCAAATATTTGATCTATTATTTCGCCTATTCCCACATTGCACGTAGCAACTGGATTTTCATACTTAGTGTCACAGCTTGGGACGCAGTTGACGTCATGCGAAAAGAAGGCTCGCAACGAACGTGAACCCATCGTTAAACATTTGCTGTACACGTGTTATGAAATAGTATTTTTTTATGTTTTTGGTACGTAAAGAAATGTTGAGCTGTGTTTTTGTGTATTATACTATTATATTAACGAATTCGTTAAGACTGAGTAAAAATTCTCCATTTCTTACCTAAGAGCATTCTATGTGATATTCTTGAGCAGGATACACGCTACATTTTTAAAACTATTCTGCTATGGTTTTGTTCAGCAGTTTTATTGCTGCCGCAGAGCAACTGATCGTTTATCATATACGCAAAAGAAAAAATTGGAATGTCTCCGGAAGAAAATCTACAAACATGATCCAAAAGCTATACAAACATGTTCATAAAACTTAAATATGTGTTAGATAAGAAGCAGAAATTGTATATGCTGCGGTTACTATATGACTAATTTGCAGAGTTTCTTATTAATGTTTCCATTATCCAAAATGGTTAAATAAAAACGTAGGAACCGCTTCAAAACGTTCTTTAGATATTAGCTGGTAAAAATACGTCTTAGCCAACACAAACAGACCAAGGTTGGTGGAATAACGTTAAGGTTAAGGAAAATCAGATGATATATTATAAATAAATGAAATCTGCTGATGGAAACTTTCTAAGAGTAGTGAGAGAACAAGCTTGCATTTTCAAGCTCCTCTCAGTCAGTTTTATATTTATATTTACACGTTATCTTCAAATTAACCCTTTTAGAAAGAAAATCTAGTGCTACAGAAGTTCGGAGAGGAACTCTGGTCTACCTTAAACTCAAATAACTTTCTCTCATAAGATCCTTATTAATGGTGAATGAACCAAAATGTAAACGAGTCATATTGACTGTTAATATATTGACACAGCTTTCCAGAATAAGGAGTGTAATGATACAATATATTATTTATAGATGTACGGCTCAGACAGATTTGATCTCAGGCGAATAAAATATTTTTTTGAAAATATGATCTTTATTGTAAATGTGTTTGTTACTTCGAAATTTTGGAATTGTGAGTTGTTTGGATCCGTAGTAAAGGACGTATGCGTACAAATGTGAAAACAGGACTTTGAACTCCTAAGCATGCAATATGAATACCTGAACACTTTGAAAACGCCCACACGCACTAGTCAGCTGGCGCAGATCGGCAGGTTCCAGAGTGACAGTCACATCGATGGTAGGGCGACTGCGACCGGTTCCTTCGGGTATTTTCTTTGTGAAACTGAAACAGTATCCGAAAGAAAGTATGGAAGTTCGGTATATAGTTTAATATTAAAACTAATTTAATGAAACAATAATTTTAATAAACAAGTGGATCAAAAATAAAAGTAAAATATTCAATTAATATTTTCTCACTTTATCAAAATTTTGCATCACTGTACTAGTAAGGGAATGCCCCAGTAACTATTACTGTGTGACGATGAGGTAGCCGTCCCTAAGGTTATGAAGACATCGCGGGTCGGTTGAGGTCGGTATCGTGCTGACGAGCCAGAGGTCAGGACAGTATACAGAACGTGTTTGGGACGTATAATTTCTAATAAAAATATATTTTATTTTTGGCCGGGTCGCTCCAACCAGCGCGGGGAAAGATTAGTGCCACCTCCCGACAGATACATCCACTACACTTACGGGACTAACAACCCCAGTAGTGAACGTGCCCGGAATTACTAATCAATCAATGAATGAATCTCGGTTCGCAGAGTCTGTAAGTTGAGAAGGCCTGATTTATGGGCTGAGAAGCATCGCTTCGAGTGTTCAGAATTTTCGTTCTCCATGTCCGGTGGCGGGACCTGGCTTGGCGTGGCGTGGCGTGTCGGGGCTTGGCGTGTCGGGGCTTGGCGTGTCGGGGCTTGGCGTGTCGGGGCTTGGCGGGGCGGAGCTTGGCGGGGCAGGACTTGGCGGGGCGGCGCAGCACCTGTCGACGAGGAAGAGGCGCGCGCGCTCGGTTCGTCGCTCGGCCAGGGCGCCGTCGGGGCAGAGCGTGCGCACGTCCACAAAGGCGTGCGCCAGCTCCAGCGGACCGCGCTGCAGGCGCAGCCGCACCTTCTGCACGAAGTGCAGGAAGTGGCGGATCTCGCGCAGCGGCCCGCTCAGCAGCAGCGACACGCCCGTGGGGTCGGCCTGCCGCACACCCGCACACACGCCCTCATCACATCTCGACCTCCGAACAAGCACGCAGGGCGACCCGATCACCCCATTTACATGCTTCCGATTGACGGACGATTTTTAGACTTTGCGTTAAGTGCGCGTTCGCAGATTGCATGCAGATTCGCTCCTTGCATGCACGCTTTAGCTAGATAATAATTTATAATCGTGGATCACAGAGGCATATAAATCGAGTATTCGTATTGGCCTGCCACACGCAAGTCACACCCTCTTCGGTCATAATATCACGTCTCGACCTCCAAACAAATTTGCCAGACTATCCGCGATTCCAATTTACTCGTTTTCTCTTAAGGAACGATTTCCAAAGTTCAGGGAATGCCTGCCTGCGCTTAACGTCGCAAGATGGGCATGCATGCTTTCCTTGCGTCATGGATGTGTGTACATCGGGTCGTCCTGTCGCGCGCACCGGACGGCTTCTTTGCCATGACACGTGTGTCAGTTCGTGACCTCCAAACATATGGAACCGACACCGACCTTTTAAAAAAGAGGGTGACACCGTTAAACTTTTCAGCGTGCGTAGAGCTGGGAGTCATTTCTGCGAAAACAGTCGACGGTAGAGAAACGTGCGAGTTAAAACTGCTCATTTACGAAAGACTTTCGGATATGAAAAGGCCAGATATTCTACCGCATCCAAAAATGGCTTTGTAGTGGTACAATTTTACACTGAATTAAATTTCTTCGGACCATCCATATATTATTAGATAATTTGGTTTATATCTTTAATAAATTAAAAATAAAACAATAAAAATAATTAATTCAATATTTTGTCCGATACCTTAACAATTCTTCTTTGTGGGTCTCTAGAAAGATTACGGACCCAAGTTTGAGAAACATTCGGTTAGGTAATAATTTATAAGGGTTTACATGTTAACATTTTTTGTGGCGCATAATTTGTCTTACCTCGTATCTGTTCAGAGATTCAAATGTGCATGCAGTGAGCGTACGATCCACCCAAGAGAAGGACAGTTCAAACGGTTGGTCTTCTTGTGGGTAATACCTTCGTTCCAGCAGAAATAGATTTTTCGCTGTTCCACATCTGAGTTGCAGCGTGTAATACTGAAATCAAATTACAATAATTACAAATTGATACAACCTTCTAACACATCATATGCATTATTCATTAATATGCGATAGTAGTAAAACAAATGTTTAAATACGTATGCGTGTCTGCAGATCACCTTAATCTCCTTTTGAATTGATAAGCGAGTATCGAACTGAAATTCCATTCAATTTTGAGATTTTAAAATTAACTCCATTTACCTACTTCATTTTCTTTTCCGTCTTTTTCAAACGCGTCATTTCTGGGAATTTTTCATTGCTCACATTAATCACTCATAATTCCGGAGCTCAGTTCTGATAATGTATTGACTGATAGGGCAAATTAAATGACTGACAGGTCAGGGTAGTGAAAATTCGTTTTGCTAGTTTACATTAACATCCTCACAGATGTGTCATCTCATTGATACAGACAAATGAAACGATTACGTACAAAAAGGACGATTAAAATCTTTTAAATAAAATAATTAAAATTATTTGATGATTAGTTTTCACTGTTGAAAAAGTACAATTTGTTTCTCTATTTGATTGTTTTATAGAATATTTCGTTTCTTGCACTTTCAAGTGCGATAGCATCGATTAAAAATACATTTTTGCAGATGTAAGCCATAAAAAACTGACGTACGTTATAATAACAGGTACTGCCGTTGCTGAGCCCCGAATGAATCAGGAAGCCGACATTGGAAGATCGATTTCGAAAACATTTGGTATGCGATTGGCTGATCTTAGAATGCTGCTGTTATTCTAGCTGTTCAGCCGTTTATTGAGAAGTTTCAGAGTATTAAGACAGTTTCCAAATTTTTCATAACTATACAAATGGATTGTCATAACTTTTTCTTCAAAATTAACGTCCTTGGCGGATTCTATCCCCGATCCCTTCCATGCAGCATTAATGGTGGAAAAGCGATCCCTGGGTAGGTTTTCTCGGGATTGTCTCTCTTCATTCATCTGATAAAAACCTTTGGCTGTACGGAGGCAAGTCGTAGTAGTTGGGGTCCCAGGTTTGTTTCCCAACCTTTCCATGTAGTAATAGTAATGGAAAATGCGTGTTCACGGTAGGTTTTATCGGGGTTCTCCCACTTTACTCACTTGGTGAAGATTCTTGCGCCGCACAGTGACAATCCTTACTTCTCAGGGTCCCAGGTGTGATCCACGACCATTCCGAAATTTACTTGTGGTGGACAAAGTGGTTATCTCAGTTTTTCTCAGGTTTCTCCCATTTCACACGCCTGATAAATGTCTTGGTTCGCACGGCTGGAAGCCGTGTTCTATTTAGAGTAAGTCTCCGAATCGCAATCATGAATGTGAAAACGCCTTCATATTTTGGTTTAAAAAAATGAGTTAATGGAACTAGACATAAAATGTTGACCAATGACTGTTGCAGTAAATTGCATTATTGAATATTTTATATGGGGAGATGTGGAAACAATCTTCTTCACAATCAATTTTGTAGTTTGTATAAAATGTCGTTTCAACACCTAAACCAAAATAAAACAAAAAAAATAAGACATATCACAAAAAAAATTTCTTGATGAGGTACCGGATTCGATCCGCAACCATTCTATATATAATGTATAGTGTCTGAAGCAAGCTCGCGGCAGGTTTACGGGGTTCTCCCGCTCCACTAACCTGGCGAACGTTTTTGGGTGTCGGACTGCACGCTGGTTATGACACCTTTCAGAGGTGTGGAGTTCAATAACTGACCATTCCCTTCAGAAGGTGTGGCGGCGAAAGCGTTTTATGCGCAGTTTGGTGGGGGTTCTCCCGTTTCGCTCACCTGATGAATGTTGTTGGGCCGCACGGTGGCGAGCGCCTTCTTGTTGGGGTAGTCGTGGCGCAGGTTGTACCGCGGGCGCACGGCGGCGAGGTCGCGGCGTCGCGACGCGGGCAGCGGGAGGGCGGCGGCGGAGGCGGAGCGCCGCCGTGGGGAGCGCGAGGCGCGGCGCGTGGACGACCTCCGCCGGAGCCGCGGGCGCGGCGACGCGCGGCGCTTTCGCGACGTCGGGCTCTGTTCACACGCGATGTTACAGCGGAATCGCTTGCGGCAGAAACCCTTCCTGGCCGACCTTTCAGGAGAAACGTCAAGAATTGCTGTATGCCCGATTCTGCACCAAACGAAAACATTAGCCAGATGTTTCATGAATGATATTGTATTCCGTTTTTTTAGATTTAAAATATCTAACTACATAAATGGATCGCGTTCAGCCCATCAAGAGGATAATTCTATTGGCCGGTTGGTCAGTTCAGTATTTTTTCGGGTTTTCGCAGATCAATACCGGGCGAATGTCGGAGCAATGTCGTAGCAAACGGACTATGGTATGCGGGCAGTTTTTTCACCCTCTTACTTTCTCTCCCTTACACACGCACTTTTATACTTACATGCCCCACGTCCCGACTGAGGAGATATGTGGAGAAGGGAATCACATCCAGACGACGTGTAGGTGGTCTCTGGATCTCGCATTATAGTGGAGAAGGAACCGCGTCTTCTCGCGCAATACGTACTCGTCATTAGTGTCACTAAAGATCATTGTAGTTGACTTTCTCCGAAACCCTAAATAATCAATCATTGTCAAAGGGGAGATGATCTTTTTTAGCAATACGCGTTTTTAAAGACAGACAAATACAGCCTGAAACTTTTTTGGACAGCATATTCCCAAACATTGTATCTAATGAAATCATTGCCGTATTTCGAAAAGGAAGACACAAAGCCACAAATCTTCAACTTTAATTCACATCACCTATCCCAATAAAGGTAGTGACAATAATATAATATTCGACAACGTTTTTGCAAACTAAAATCTAAGCAAACAAGTGTTGAGTAATGGCCTAACATCAAGGAAACTCAGAGGTAAAACAATGCTTTCATTCTTTTGTAATTCCAAGCATGTTGACATAGAAATTGAATCATCCCTCTTCGATTTCATCAAGAATTTTACTTTAGTGTTGAATGTTCCTGCGCCAAAGAAAGAAATATTGCATTATTCTATGGATTTTAGTGAAGAGTGACCCGAAAAGTCAGGATAAGTTTTAGTATATTATAATGGAAAAACTTAGCAGACTCACTCTGTGCTTGTTCAGTTGAAAAAACGGTAAAGATTTCCAGCGTTAAATATCTGCAAATGATGTAATTGATGTGGTGCGAATCGAAAGTCATTCAATTCGCGCAAACAAGTGGATCGTGCTTTAATTAATATATAATTGTTCAGTTATTTAGATACCCGCGCGACTAAATCAAGAGTTAATTATATGAACTGACATTTTGACAATTGTTCGTAATTTGTCATTAATTATGCAATTCGTCCATCAAAGGCTGTTTTCATGCATTTTCGGAATCAAAATGCGTGCAAATAGTGTATGTTGTTATGTGGATGTAAAAA
The DNA here is from genome assembly GCA_017312745.1 of Gryllus bimaculatus. Taxonomy (NCBI): domain Eukaryota; kingdom Metazoa; phylum Arthropoda; class Insecta; order Orthoptera; family Gryllidae; genus Gryllus; species Gryllus bimaculatus. The sequence continues at coordinate 183,380 of BOPP01000425.1, forward strand.
TGAATATGTTAGAGTAGAATAATGAAATATCTGATTCTCTAGGGATATCAACTGCTGATTGTGTTAGGTCTATGAACTGTCAAAGCATTAATTAATTATCAGTTAGATTAAAATGTTGCTTATTTATTACGACAAAAGTATACCAATACATGTCTTTGAAATAACATTTTTCGAAACAAATTTCACGCAGAATAGTCACAGAATGTCCAGTAATTTATGCACGTGGTTAATAAAAATTAACCGTACGAATTGTAACTCACTCAACAGAATTTATGCTCAGAAAATTGGTTGTTTACAATTTATTGACATAGTCTGAAAGACCAAAAGAAGGATATTATAAAGAGTTATATAATTTATGAGAAGAATACACCAACATTGAGGTCACACAGCTTGCACAAACTTAAAAACAAGTGGCCTGCGCTGAAAAAGCAGAGATGTAAGAAAATATGGTTAATAATAGTAGCACAGCGTTGCGCACCGTTGCGAATCCAAGTATTTTAATTGTTTTTGGGAATGAAACCATATGATGTTCATGCTTTAGACGTAGTGATTTTTGAATTCCAGCGCCCTCAGCAATCGACATGTTATGCAGTTACGCTAGCTGTGTCATTATGAAATGATGAAAAGTAAGAGAAGAAGGAGGAAGAAGAAAGTAAATAGTAGGGATATAGTAGAAGAAACAGAGAAGACAATAAAAAGATGAAAAGGTAATAAAAGAAAAAAAGAAGAAAAAGTACGAGAAGATGAAGAAAAGTGAAATTTGGGCTTAGACCAAAAGTGCGTGTTTCTCAACACATTCTCTACAAACTCTGCGCGAACTTATTTCTCACTAATTGCTAATTGATAATCACTATTAACGATTATGATATATTTTGAGCAGTTTAAGTTACTGTTATGTAATAATTTCTGAAAAAGTAATTGAATTTTAGTTGTGCATTTAAAATACAAAACATTTATATTTTGCCCCGCTTTCAAATATTAACTACCGGCAGAAGTTAAAAAATGTTAATAACAATAAGAAACAATTGTGGTAGTTAATCTTGGATTATTTTTTATATTATTCGTCTCTTCTAAATGTAATTATTTTTGTCTTACACGTTTGTCTTTCAGTACTACTGAAAATTATTATGTGAATTCCCGAACGGTTTCGGTCGCACGTATGTCTTAGGACATTGACGTTAGCCTGCTGAAATTCTCCCTGCACTGATGCCTGGATGCGGACACATCACATTTAATCTACGAGGAGAATATAACTCGCTATTTCTAATCATCAACTGTAGTTTTTCCCTCAAGGCTGTATGTACGCTTCTTCCTTACAAATACCATTCTCCCAAAAATTATTAATACTCGCGCAGCTTAGAAAAGGACTTTCCGGTCTAATATCCCTCATCTAAAAAAGGTAGACTTTGTGTAGCAGTGGAATTATTGTTCAAAGGAAGTTTGCCTGAGAAGAATAATACTTTGTTGCGACCATGTCGGACGTTTGTAAATTAATTTTTACCCTCGGTTTACACGCTTCCTTTAGGGAAACGATTTGAAGTTTAGCGCAGGCAAATATGCGCAAAGTCGCTTCTACAGTTCCAGACATCACACAGGCACGTATGCCTTTTCTAAACCTCCAAAATCATTTGCCATTCGGAAGCGGCGGTAGTCCTAATTTGCACACTTTCTTCAGAGGACGAATCTCGCGAGTTTCAGAAAACTCGCACATGCGCATTACTGCTTGTGGAGTGGCAGAACCATTGTGCGCATGCGCGCGGGGGTGTAGCAGGGTGCCCCACGTGCCGAGTGGATTGAGGCCCCGAATTTCTCTTTACTCAAAACAAATAAAATCATATTCATCTCTTACCCCAATAACTATAAAAGTTATTTCTGATGAATGGAGAAATGAATTCTGTTGATGAATTCGAAGAGGAGAGGAACTCTTTTTAAAAAGAAGAGCCCTATGGATCAACTGCTCCAAGCTCCTGGTTTCTCTAGGCACCTGTGTGTTCGGCGCAGTACGTTGGGGTCCTGGGGCATCAACTGATGTCACTGCAGTGCTTATCACCGAGAGGTTCTTGGTTCGAATACCGACGGTAGTAGGTAGTAGTTCGACACTAGCTGGTCAGCCTCACTGTCTCAAGAAGAATTTTAGCGGACTGCTGATCTGATTGGTATTTTTCCGTGGTTTCTCCGATCAACACCAAGTGAATGCCGCAGCAGTACCCTAACAAACGGGTAACGGACCGAGCGCAATCATTCATTTCTCTTTCTCGTCCTATCATCACCCTTACATACTCTTACACTCATATGCACTACACTCTTACACTTGTTGGGACACCGGTCGTGGGCTTTGAGCTTGTCGCGACTGGGGCGATGCCCCGTTGGTGCGAGTATCCTGATTGGGGAAAACTCAGTCATCCAGTGGAGGAAAAACACCACTAGCTCCCAAGGAAAACATGCACTACGCTTCCGGGGCTAATGCCCTTAACATTTGCGGGCACGAAACCAGCGAACCTTGGCGTGGAGGCGTGCGCAGAGGGGCGTGGAGGGCGGCGCGGCGGGCGGCGCCAGGGACAGCGAGGAGCCGGGCTGCGAGGAGGGCTGGGGCGGGCGGGGCGGGCGCACCGTCACGCTCACCAGCAGCGCGGGCGGTCGCGATTGCAGCTCTGCGCCGCGCAGCGCCGGGCAGCGCAGCCGCCGCCACTCCGCCGCCCGCGACGCGCCCGGCCCGAAGGCGCCCAGCTCCAGCGGCTGAGCACACCGACGCACGAAACGCCTCGCGGTAACAAGCGCTTTCCCCTCCCAGTCAAGGGGACTGCAGTGTTTTGCATCGGGAGGTCAGTGAGTTGGGGGCCTGACGGTGGCGAGATTTTTCACACAAGCTACTAAATTCATTCCTGCCCATGCATTCGTTTTAACTTGGCTAAAGCCACATTCCATTTAATTAAATTAAAAATATTCTTTATTTTGCATTCGATGCAAGGGGTAACTGAACTATAGGTTCAAACTGGTAAGATATTCTTTACGATGAGTAATTAACTAAAATTCACTCGGAGGTTAGCAAAACGCCGAATGGTTACGCAGTTGCAACTGCGCGAGCCCTGAAATGGATCCGGAGATCTGAGGCTGGAAAGATTGAAAACAAATTTAGTTAAAAAAGGAAGACAGAGCTGATAGGCAATGAGTGACGACAAGGTAGGAGGGGCCGATTTCCATAAGTTCTCGAGCGCTTGCATGCGCATATGCACCGCAATGCGGGGATATCACGTGACTGGGGCAAGTATGGATTAACTTGATGGATTTGAGAATGTCTCCTGAAGGGCAGGAAATTTGTCATACGTCAAGAATGTACGTCCAATGCGTCCCCTCTGCAGACGTCGGCGTCACGTATTCGTCACCTTCATAGTACCGTGTCGAGTAAGCCTTGTCAGGGTCTTTTGCTGACCCGTGTGAATCCTGACCGACGTTGTCTTCCTACGTGATCTTGAAAAAGAAGTTGAAAGGCTGAGGTCAGTCGTATTCTCAAAGATTTTACAAATCCCTAACTAATTTGAGAAATTGTATAATATTCAAAGACCCCTTTTAAAAAAATCATACGATAAGAGAAATTGATAATTACATTATAATATTTATCTTGCCATCGTCATTTGCGTTTCATTCACTTTTTCATGTTTCAAACCTTCAATTCTGAGAAATAGGCACTTCAGACGGAGGCAATCTCGCACTTCAGTCGTAGTTGAAGGAGTCAGAAGTGTCGTTTTGTATAATGCATTTTCACTTTGACATGTAGTGTTGGGCGAGATGGATGTCTTCTGACTAGGCAAGCAGGCGGTCTTTAAATATGTATTATTACTTAATTTAATCAGTTGCTTCAGCAGTTATTTATGGAAATCATGGAGATTGCATACTAACACTGCAATTGTGTGAAATTGCACTCATTGCTCATATCGCGACCACAAGAATTTTATTATGCTCTTTTTAACGGTTAAATCAAATTTGGTAAGGTTTTGTTCAACTTAATTTATTGGTAAAAAGTACCTGACTGCTGGACATTATAATATTTCTCGCAAGTTGTAACAACTTATTCTCTTTTGTCATTTAATATATTGTAGGCTCAGAATTGATATATTTTAATCAATGTGTGTTGTATCATCAAAATTGCGATTTCTCAATTTAATTTGATAATAGTTCCGTTATTGTTAGGAGTTTTGAATTGACCCCTTATTTACTAATTGAAGTTTAATTATATAACAGTTGTCAGTGTCTTTCACTTTCGAGTTGTATTAACTTTACTTCTGGCTCTGAGAACGCATTGAACCAATCGCTGTGAAGCCCGTCGTGCACCTGGGCGAGGGCGCCGAGCGGCGCGACGCCGCGCACGTCCAGCAGCTCGAGGGCGAGGTGCGCGCGGCGCAGCTGCGCCCAGGGCTCGCGGCGCCGCCACTCGAAGAAGGCGTCCACGCGCGGCAGGCGGCGCGCGTCGAACAGCAGCGCGTGCAGCGGGTACTCGCGCAGCGTGGCGCGCAGCAGCGCTGGCAGCGGCAGCGCCTCCAGGCCGCGCGCGCGCAGCACCTCCACCACCACCACCGTCGCCCCGTCGTCCTCGAGGTCCTCGCCCCCCGCGGAGGCGCTGTCGCCTGAAGAAGTGAAACACTGGCTGCGCAACTGGCTCCCAACACGTTACATGCCGTCGCCGCTGGTCGTCGTTCTCCGTTATCCCCAAGGCAGGCGCTGTCATTTGAAAAGAGTACGTATTTGACCTTCATCGAGAAGTCAAGTGAACATTACAGTACATAAACGCTATCAAATTAAGTCTCCACTGCCTTCCACTCTCATCCAGAATGTGTGAAGTAATAGCCACTCGGAATGCGACTACCTCCTTCCACTACTACACATCGTTGTTGGTCAGTCTGGTTTGTCGTCTTCCAGGTTAGCTGGTAACAGTAGACCTACGTGGACACTGGATACTAAAAAAGGAAATAACTTCTATAGAACTACAAATTGTCGCCGGAGTGACGGCTCGTTCTCCTTGTTCTCCAGAGAGGCGCTGTCGTCTGAAAAAGGAGCACGTTAGCGTGAACGGAAGACTTTGTGAAACACTCTCCGCTCAAGACATAAGTTCCTTCTTTTCGTCATCCCTCCGCTCGGCGCTGCCGTCTGTGAGCGTACAGAATTGCGCTCTCTCTACTCAAGTCGCTACTACCTCCCAGAACGTGCCTTCTTGGAGGCATCCGAGCTGCCCGATTTCCTTTTCATCAAGATTGATGCAATTGTCAGCAGACGTGACAAATTACAGATAAAAAGGAGCACTCGGTGAAACACTATAAACTCAAAACACAACGACGTCCAACACCACAAATCATCATTGTTTGTAGGCTCCTTGTTTCCTTCTGCCTTCAGAAAAGCGCCGTGTTCTTAGTGTGCATGTCACGAAAACAATAGAAATTATGAAACACTGGCTACCTAAAACACAACTTCCCACTACAATACCACAAACCATCATCGCTTGTCGAGTCCTCATTATTCTCTTCCCACAAATAACGTCGTGTAAAAATCGGCAAATTACACGTAAATGGTTGACTTCGTGAATACTGGCTACTGAAAACACAACATGTCATAAACATCTGCGTATCGTTCACTGCACATCTCCTTTCAATCTTCCTCTGGATCGGCGGTGTCACCTGGAAAAATTGAAGATGAAAGATAGACTTCGTGAATCACTGTCTACACAAAACACATATGTCTTCTACAATACTTCACATCGTTATCGATGGCCATAGCAGCGTACTACTCTTCTTACAGATCGTAGAGGAACTGGGGGTAATGAGGGCCACAATCAACACGAATTGTTTCTATGAATAAGGATGTGCTTTTGTATCACACATTAGATCATAAGATTGTGTTTTCACTACAAAATTAATCAAAAATTCACTAAAATCCTCTCATATAGAATTTCAAAGAAAATATATTTGACCTCCATTACCTTCACATGTGACTAATAGGAGTCACTAAAGAAATATGAAGTCATATGACCACATTGGTAATTTAAACAGTATTTATTTTGCATACAATAATTGTAGGACTCCAAAATGATGTGACTCTCAATGTTATCCAATATCCGCAGCACTGGGTTATGGGTAGATAGCCAAGTATGGCTTAGTGTTTAAGCCATTTAATGAATTCTTCATCCGTACAACCATTCTTGTCACATGTGTAAGTAATATCAGGGGGCCATTTAAACTCATTCAGATCAAAGAATTATTTGGTTTGGGGCAATGGTAGTAACGCTACAAAATAAGAATCGCTGGCCACCATTACCCCACAAGCACATTTTTATCGTAACTGCTCATATACATTTTCAGAATGTTTAAAATTACTTGCAAATGGCTCCAAATAATTTCCTGAAGTACCTCTTCAAAAAAGAAACATTCTGGACAATTCTAAGTTTATGTGAGCAAGCTCCTTTTTTCGAAGAACACTTTCTAACATCAACCACTCACTTTCCTAGTAGGTAGAAGCATATGTTTCAATATGGTTTGGTTACAATATTTTTTGATAATCTACCTCTAACTCCCAATATCTCGTGATTTTCATTACCCCCGGTTCCTCTAACTGTTGTCTGCAGAAGTGAAAATTTGCAGATAAACGACAAGGTTAATCAAAATCTATTTACTCAGAACATGATCACCGTCGTTTCGTCCACACATTATCGTCTATAGTTCACGTATAAACGACGTGCAGGGAGTAATGTGCAGGGAGTGCAGGGAGTCCAGTCAATTTCCGCAAGCACCACTGCTAGCGCTGTTAACTTCTCGATTGCTTAAGATTCACGTCACAACCGCGAGGCTTTTATGAGACACAACCGTAAGCCCCGAAAGACTCAAACCTGCCTTCAACGGTCACCAGACATCGCAGTATTGATTATCTGTGACTTCCTTGACGGTTCCGGCGTCACTATCTACCCTCGTGTATTACGTTCTTTTCAGCTCACCTCAAAATCACACAGCTTCGCCGATTCTGGTACATTGACAAAATTCTGAGCAGTTTCAGTGATTTAGAAATCAACACTCATTAGAACAGTTGAACCTTTGGCATGCCATCTTTTCTCCATCTAGCCACGCGTGTAAGTTTGGTCGTAACGTACTTGCAAGAATAAATCAGCTTGACCTCACCTTCCGTGTAGTCTGCCCCGTCGACATCGTCGTCCTCCTCGAAATCGTCATCGTACTGTTCTTGTGTGTTGAGGCGGACGCCGCCGGCGGCGCCGTCGCCGTCTCCGACAGCGGCCCGTCCGTCGTCCTCGCCGCCCTCGCCGCCCTCGCCGCCCTCGTCCGCGCGACTGCTGCGGGCGACGGGGGCGTCCTCGTCTGACGCGAGGACATCGTCCGCGTCCGTCGCGTCCTGGTTGTCCCCGTCCACCGCCTCCACTTGGGCCGGCGGGTCGCCAGCTCCCGAAGCAGAACTTGCCTTCTTGGAGGCGTCGCTCGCCAACGACTTCTCCGACGCTGAGATTTCCTTTAAGTTATGAAAAGCGACAACGAAACATACATTGTTTTAACTATCACCGTTTGGCAGAAGAGTACTACGTGCCAACGCCATAAAAATATTTTAAAACACTAAAAATGTAAACTACCATTCAATAAGTATAGACGAAACGTTTCAACAATTGAAATTTCATATGAATAAAAAACGCAATTAAAATTACAACACGAGGCCCAAATTGCAAAGACGCAGATGGCCGGCGATTCCCTTTAGCGCGTAGAGCAATTTGGAAATGAAGCAATTTGTAGAGGTGTAGCTTATTGAGTGAGGTTTTCAAAAAAGAAAGTATTATAATTGTTGTAGGTTGTCTTTAACATTGGTAAATAAATGCTGCCGTTACAATCTGTTGATATAATATATCACTGGACATAATAATAAAGTTTTGGAGAAAAATCGTAATTACAATATCGTTTAGTTAGCCATTAGCATCTTAGAGACTGGAAAATAAAAAAAACGCGAGAGCTTAACCTAGTGTCTCAGTATATACAAAACACCCAAAGAAAAATTGATTTGAAACTTTTTGCATTAAACCTTATTTTACAGCACTTGTCGAAATAAATTCCAAGAATTTTTTAAAAAGATATAAAGATATTACACAAAAATTAAAGTGAAATCATGATAAATAAGGGACGAAAGCAAAGTATGGATAAGAATGTCAGGACTAGTTTTTTTTGGAGACGTGTAATGACACAATGAAATTTAATTTTCGATATAATTGTTGATCAACAATACAATAAGAAGCCCACCTACAAATGTAAAACATGTCTTTGAATTGAAATGCATCTATCGATTTCATGCTGTTCCAACTCTGTTGTGTTGGTATTTGTACAATCGTTTTATGGGTACATGGAAATTAATTAACTCTTGTTCAGGTTTCGAATGTTAATTTACATTTATTCGTGACTATTACCCAGCTATTCATTACAAAGGGCATTCGCCAATTTCGAACTTTGTAATTGTCTTTATTTGTGGTAGTTCTGTTTCATTTAAACAAACGTTTAAACGAAGTTCTAATGTGAAATCCATAGGCACCGAATGCAATTCAATTAGTCAGTTAGTTTAGGTGTTTTACTGCATAATGATCAATGCCTAATAGAAAGGACATATTGTTAATAATTTTTAAACCAAACAAATTCTAATGGGATTCAATGAAACAAATCAACAGTTTTGACGACATAAGTTTTTGTTAAGCAGCATCCTCTCTAATGTTAGAATAAATGCTTCTTGTTTGCATTAATATATTTATGTCAACGAAGAAATACCTAATTTAAAGTTATTCCTAGTTTGGAAACTGTGTTTGCCCACATTAAATAGCTGGAGTTAAAATATGCGGAGGTACATATTAATTAACTCATGATAGATATAAAGCAACGTCTTACCATACGTAATAACTGCACCTTCGTAATGCAGATAAATATAAAATTAATGGTGATTATGGAGGTTAGAACAACTGAATTGAGAGAATCCTAAGAACGCAATTCTTGGCTTCGAAGGCGAAATTTTGAAAAACTGGCTAAAAGTTAATCTTTAAATTAATTCGCCTTTTCACTTATGATAAACATGCGCATTGTCTGTTCAGAAGTTTTGCTTCAAAATGCATACAGTATGGTACGTGCACATGCATGGGTCAATGCCCACCTCTCTGTGGATTGAGGCGCTATGTTGTCATGAAGTTTCCCCCGCCAAGCCGAGAAAGCAAGATGCGAGAACATGAAACACCGCACTTCACGCACGCAGCAACGTTTGCTGGCGTGCGGCAGGACTGCCAACCTGCCATTCAACTTCTGTTGGTAACAAGATTTCTTCATCTGGGACACTGGAAATGTTTTGCCTACAGCATCAACATGCGCCGAGGGTCTTCCAGGCATCGCACGTAATACGATGTCATTTGTCACGGCACTGCGTGTTTATTTGAATGTGAATTCTTAACAAATGTATTTTTCTTTCAATTATTATTAAACTATATTATTTACACAATAATTAATTACGGAACGACTTGCCAATATCCAACTGCATCATTCATATTAGTTAATTCATTACAGAATGCTTTTATGTAGCACACTACACTTATTCCTTGAGTTTTGTAATAATTTAAATGATTTAATTATGAGTTAACTATATTACTTGTATTAATTTCTGAGTAATGGCGACAAGCTCCACAATCTTCTAATTCAGCTAAAAAGTCAGGGTTATGGAAGGATGACGCAGCAATGGTATGTATTACATCTTACAATTAACAGCCAACTGCGCATATCACCTCCGCCATTTTTTCTCTGAGTCGTTTCAAATGTATTCCTCACCTGGCGCTCTCTCCTAACAACTGTGCTGTCGGAGATGGGTAATGTCGAGGAAGGTGAATCGGTGATCGGAAGCAAGAAGGTTCGTGCTTCATGAACTGGATTTAACTGTTGTTTCAAGAGCGGGGTCCCCATCAGTCGTTTCCAACGGAGGGTTGCTCACCTGTCGCTCTGTCTTGATGGCGATGCTGACGGCGATGGGCGTGGGCGCGCGCGGGGACGGGGGCGAGCGAGGCGAGCGGGGCGAGGCGGCCGAGTTGGGCAAGTCGGTGTGCACCTGCAGCAGCAGCGCGGGCCGCTCGCGGCCGCTCGGCAGCCGCGGGCACAGCAGGTCGCGCCAGAAGGCGCCGCCGCTCGCCGACGCGCGCTCCTGGCGCAGGGGCAGCGTCTGCAAAGCGCGCCGCCCGCCCCTTCGTGCTTCGTCAGATCAGCGAAGAAGCCCAGGTTTTCTCTTATGGACGCATGGCAAAATACACATGGCCTTGATCAAATAACTTATTATGAGCAGCAAATTTAGTTTCAAGAATTAATCCCTATTCGCAATTTTGTAGTTGTATCAACCCGCCGAAAAAAATAAATATTTTTAAATTTTCAACAATTCAGAGTTACCAGTGAAAATAGCACCTATGCCATTTTTATTAGTGTATTTTACTCTATTCTCGCGAGAAACTTTTGATCCTTTTTGAGAAAAGTTTGAAAAATGCCACTAAAACTTCATGTCCCCGTCAAAAATTTATGATTTTTTTCAAAATCGCAGAGCTTCTACTAAGGGTAGATCGGCAGAGGCTTATTCAGTTTGGAAAACATCGTACGCATAGTTTAGGCGCTAGTGTTGTTTACATACACCAGACGGACGGACGGACGTTTTGCTGTCAATCGATTTTTCGGTATTACGGACCCACTAATCAGAGATTCCATTACGTGTTATAGGATGTTTTCCTTGTTTTAACAATTGGATTTACCCTCTTTTGCCTTACTAGGTCCCGGTAGTAAGAGTTTTCTGCCGAAAATTTGCAATTTTTTCGCGCAGCATTGCATAACTTTATTTCTTTCTCGCTACCGCTTACACAGTAAAAAGAATCACAATTTATTTGTTTGTATTTTATGCGTAATGTAAATGTACTTATGTTTAACGCACACAGACAGGCTTTGATGATGATTTTATGCATTATTGCTAACTCATGCGCCCCTGAACAGAAGCTCTACGCAACCCGCCGCACACTCAAGTACTAAGCGCGTCCTCGCTGCATATTTTGCCCCTGCGATTGTGAAATATAAGCTGGTATAATTACTTGAACGTTATTTGGGATGAGTAAATCAAATTTCTCCAAGACATTGCAAATGCATGGCCAAACTTGAATGAGAACGTTTGAAACAATAGCATACTTGATCATTTCCAAACCGGGACATAGACAAACCCATACTAGTGAAAAACTCTTTCATAAGTTAAAAAGGTGCAGAGAGTAGCGTAAATATGATTAACAATGACGTGACTAGTTGCCTGTGAAGTGTAATACATTGCTGTGACCAGTAGTTAGTACTTAATTTTATCCAAGCTAAATGTAAATTTTAATTTTATTCCAGCGCGTCGCGCACTTTAGGAAACACGCCACCTGGTGGGCGATCTGCCTGCCGCCCTCGGCCTCGACCAGCTCGAGCAGGATGCTGGCCTTGGAGAGCGCGGCCCAGGGCTGTGCGCTGCGCCACTCGAGCTGGCAGGCGACCTTGAGCAAGGGCGCGGGCTGGAAGCTGCGCGTGCGGCGC